>CATIWQ010163897.1:0-20503 GCA_949673415.1 Euphorbia schlechtendalii | reverse complement strand
CCCGGAAATCGGTGCGAGTATTTTCGAGGTTGACCTTAAAATCGACCTTTGGACCTTTTAGAGTGTGATAAACACGATAATACCATAAAAGGCATGCGTCAATGTTTTCAATAAATTTCATTCCCGGAAATCGGTGCGAGTGTTTTCAAGGTTGACCATAAAATCGACCTTTAGACCGTTTAGATTTTGATAAACACAATATGACCATATATGGCATACGTCATTGTTTTCACCAAATTTCATTCCCGGAAATCGGTGCTAGTTTTTTCAAGGTTGTCCTTATAATCGGCCTTTGGACCTTTTAGAGTGTAATAAACATGATATGACCATAAAAGGTATGTGTCAATGTTTTCACGAAATTTTGTGAGTTTTTTCAAGGTGGACCTTAAAATCGACCTTTGGACCTTTTAGAGTGCGATAAACACGATAAGACAATAAAAAGCATGTGTTAATGTTTTCACTAAATTTCGTTCCCGGAAATGGGTGCGAGTTTTTTCAAGGTTGTCCTTCAAATCGACATTTGGACCTTTTAGAGTATGATAAACACGATATGACTATTAAAATCAATGTTTTCACGAAATTTCGTTCCCGGAAATCGGCGTGAGTTTTTTCAAGGTTGTCCTTAAAATCGACCTTCGAACCTTTTAGAGTGTGAAAAACACGATATGACCATAAAAGGCATGCGTCAATGATTTGCCGAAATTTCATTCTTAGAAATCGGTGAGAGTTTTTTCAAGGTTGTCTTTAACATCGTCCTTTGGACCTTATATAGTGTGATAAACACGATATTACCATAAAAGGCATGCTTCAAAGTATTCATGAAATTTCCTTCAGGGAAATCGGTGCGAGTTTTTTCAAGGTTTACCTTAAAATCGCCCTTTGGACCTTTTTTAATGTGATATACATGATATGACCATAAAAGTCAATGTTTTCAAGAAATTTTATTTTCGGAAATCGGTGTGAGTTTTTTCAAGGTTGTCCTTAAAATCGACCTTCGGACCTTTTAGAGTGTGATAAACACGAAATGACCATAAAGGCATGCGTCAATGTTTTCACTAAATTTCGTCCCCGGAAATCGGTGCTAAATTTTTCAAGGTAGTCCTTAAAATCGACCTTTGGACCTTAAAACACGATATAAAAAAAAATTCAATGCGTCAAGGTTTTCACGAAATTTCATTCCGAGAAATCGTAGCGTTTTTTTCAAGGTTGACCTCAAAATTGACCTTTGACCATCTAAGAGTGTGATAAACAAGTATGGCAATAGATGGCATATGCCAACGTTTTCACGAAATTTCGTTCCCGGAAATCGGTGCGAGTTTTTTCAAGGTTTTCCTTAAAATCGACCTTTGGACCTTTTAGAGTGTGATAAACACGATATGACCATAAAAGGCGTTCGTCAATGTTTTCACAAAATTTCGTTCCCGGAAATCGGTGTTACTATTTTAAAGGTTGTCCTTAAATTCAACCTTTAGACCTTTTAGAGTGTGAAAACACGATATGACAACAAAAGGCATGCGTCAATGATTTCACCAAATTTTGTTCCTGGAAATCGGTGCGTGTTTTTTCAAGGTTTTCCTTAAAATCGACTTTTGGACCTTTTAGAGTGTGATAAACACGATATGACCATAAAAGTCAATGTTTTCAAGAAATTTTGTTCTCGGAAATCGATGCGAGTTTTTAAAAGATTGTCCTTAAAATCGACCTTCGGACCTTTAAGAGTGTGATAAACAGGATACTACCATAAAAGGCATGCGTCAATGTTTTCTCGAAATTTCCTTCCCGGAAATCGGTGCTTGTTTTTTCATGGTTGTCCTTAAAATCGACCTTTGAACCTTTTTAAGTGTGATAAACACGATATGGCCATAAAAGTCAATGTTTTCATGAAATTTTGTTCTCGGAAATCGTTGCAAGTTTTTTGAAGGTTGTCCTTAAAATCGACCTTCGGAACTTTTAGAGTGTGATAAACACGAAATGACCATAAAAGGCATGCGTCAATGTTTTCCCTAATTTTCGTTCCGAGAAATCGGTGCAAGTTTTTTCAAGGTTGTCCTCAAAATCGACCTTCGGACCTTTTAGAGTGTGATAAACACAATATGACCATAAATGGCATGTGTCATTGTTTTCACGAAATTTCATTCCCAGAAATCGGTGCATGTTTTTTCAAGGTGTAAGTATCCCGGAAATCTCAATATGACCATAAAAGGCATGCGTCAAAGTGTTCACGAATATTCCTTCCCGAGAATCAGTGCGTGTTTTTTCAAGGTTGTCCTTAAAATCAACCTTTGGACCTTTTAGAGTGCGAAAAACTCGATATGACCATAAAAGACATGCGTCAATGTTGTCACTAACTTTCGTTCCAGGAAATCGGTGCGAGTTTTTTAAAGTTTTACCTTAAAATCTACCATTGGACCTTTTAGAGTGTGATAAACACGATATGACCATAAAAAGCATGCATCAATGTTTTTACGAAATTTCGTTCCCGGAAATCGGTGCGAGTTTTTTTATGGTTGACCTTAAAATCGACCTTTGGATCTATTTGAGTGTTATGAACATGAAATGACCATAAAAGGCATGAGTCAATGTTTTCACGATATTTCGTTACTAGAAATTGGTGTGAGTTTTTTGAAGGTTGTCCTGAAAAAAGTCCTTTGGACCTTTTGGAGTGTGATAAACACAATTTGACCATATATGGCATGTGTCATTGTTTTCATGAAATTTCATTCTCGGGAATCGGTGCATGTTTTTTCAAGGTTTACCTTAGTATCGCCCTTTCGACCATCTAAGAGTGTGATAAACAAGATATGACCATAAAACGCATGCGCCAACGTTTTCACGAAATTTAGTTCCTGGAAATCGGTGCGAGTTTTTTCAAGCTTTTCCTTAAACTCGACCTTTAGACCGTTTAGAGTGTGATAAACTCAATATGACCATATATGGCATACGCCATTGTTTTCACCAAATTTCATTCCCAGAAATCGGTATGAGTTTTTTCAAGGTTGTCCTTATAATCGGCCTTTGGATCTTTTAGAGTGTAATACACACGATACGACCATAAAAGGTATGTGTCAATGTTTTCACGAAATTTTGTTCACGGAAATCGGTGCGAGTTTTTTCAAGGTTCACCTTAAAATCGACATTTGGACCTTTTAGAGTGCGATAAACACGATAAGACAATAAAAGGCATGTGTTAATGTTGTCACTAAATTTTGTTCCCGGAAATCGGTGCGAGTTTTTTCAAAGTTGTCCTTCAAATCGACCTTTGGACCTTTTAGAGTATGATAAACACGATATGATTGTAAAAGTCAATGTTGTCACGAAATTTTTTTCATAGAAATCAGTGTGAGTTTTTTCAAGGTTGTCCTTAAAATCGACCTTCGGACCTTTTAGAGTGTGATAAACACGATATGACCATAAAAGGCATGCGTCAATGATTTGTCAAAATTTCAACTCGGAAATCGGTGAGAGTTTTTTAAAGGTTGTCTTTAAAATCGTCCTTTTTACCTTATATAGTGTGATAAACATGATATGACCTTAAAAGGCATGCGTCAAATTATTCAAGAAATTTCTTTCACGGAAATCGGTGCGAGTTTTTTCAAGGTTTACTTTAAAATCGCCCTTTGGACCTTTTTCAGTGTGATAAACACAATATGATCATAAAAGGCAATGTTTTCATGAAATTTTATTCTCGAAAATCGGTGCGAGTTTGTTCAAGGTTTTCCTTAAAATTGAACTTTTGACCATTTAGAGTGTGATAAACACGATATAACCATAAAAGTCTATCTTTTCAAGAAATTTTGTTCTCGGAAATTGATGAAAGTTTTTTCAAGGTTGTCCTTAAAATCGACCTTCGGACCTTTTAGAGTGTGATAAACACGATACTACCATAAAAGGCATGCATCAATGTTTTCTCGAAATTTCGTTCTCGGAAATCGATGCTTGTTTTTTCAAGGTTGTCCTTAAAATCGACCTTCGGACCTTTTAGAGTGTGATAAACACGACGATACTACCATAAAAGGCATGCGTCAATGTTTTCACAAAATTTTGTTCCCGGAAATCGGTGCGTGTTTTTTCAAGGTTGTCATTAAAATAAACCTTTGGACCTTTTAGAGTGTGATAAACACGATACTAACATAAAAGGCATGCGTCCATGTAATCACTTAATTTCCTTCCCGGAAATCGGTGCGAGTTTTTTCAAGGTTGTCCTTAAAATCGACCTTCGGACCTCTTAGAGTGTGAAAAACACGATACTACCATAAAAGGCATGCGTCAATGTTTTCTCGAAATTTCGTTCCCGGAAATCGGTGCTTGTTTTTTCACGGTTGTCCTTAAAATCGACCTTTGAACCTTCTTAAGTGTTTCTTAAGTGTGATAAACACGATATGACCATAAAAGTCAATGTTTTCATGAAATTTTGTTCTCAGAAATCGATGCGAGTTTTTTCAAGGTTGACTTAAAATCTACCTTCGAACCTTTTAGAGTGTTATAAACACGATATGACCATAATAGGCATGCGTCAATGATTTGTCGAAATTTCAACTCGGAAATCAGTGAGAGTTTTTTCAAGGTTGTCTTTAAAATCGTCCTTTTTACCTTATATAGTGTGATAAACACGATATGACCTTAAAAGCCATGCGTCAAAGTATTCAAGAAATTTCCTTCACGTAAAATCGGTGCGATTTTTTTCAAGTTTTACCTTAAAATCGCCCTTTGGACCTTTTTCAGTGTGACAAACACGATATGATCATAAAAGCCAATGTGTTCATGAAATTTTATTCTCGAAAATCAGTGCGAGTTTGTTCAAAGTTTTCCTTAAAATTGACCTTTTGACCTTTTAGAGTGTGATAAACACGATATAACCATAAAAGTCAATCTTTTCAAGAAATTTAATTCTCAAAAATCGATGAAAGTTTTTCCAAGGTTGTCCTTAAAATCGACCTTCGAACCTTTTAGAGTGTGATAAAAACGATACTACCATAAAAGGCATGCGTCAATGTTTTCTCGAAATTTCGTCCCCGGAAATCGGTGCTTGTTTTTTCAAGGTTGTCCTTAAAATCGACCTTCGGACCTTTTAGAGTGTGATAAACACGATACTACCATAAAAGGCATGCGTCAATGTTTTCACAAAATTTTGTTCCCGGAAATCGGTGCGTGTTTTTTCAAGTTTTCGTTAAAATCAACCTTTGGACCTTTTAGAGTGTGATAAACACGATACTAACATAAAAGGCATGCGTCCATGTTTTCACTTAATTTCGTTCACGGAAATCGGTGAGAGTTTTTTCAAGGTTGTCCTTAAAATCGACCTTCGGACCTTTTAGAGTGTGAAAACAACGATACTACCATAAAAGGCATGCGTCAATGTTTTCTCGAAATTTCGTTCCCGGAAATCGGTGCTTGTTTTTTCATGGTTGTTCTTAAAATCGTCCTCTGAACCTTCTTAAGTGTTTCTTAAGTGTGATAAATAAGATATTACCATAAAAGTCAATGTTTTCATGAAATTTTGTTCTCAGAAATCGATGCTAGTTTTTTCAAGGTTGACTTAAAATCGACCTTCGATCCTTTTAGAGTGTTATAAACATGATATGACCATAATAGGCATGCGTTAATGTTTTCCCGAAATTTCGTTCCTTGAAATAGGCGCGAGTTTTTTCAAGGATGTCCTTAAAATCAACCTGTGGACCTATTTGAGTGGGATAAACACGATATGACCATAAAAGTCAATGTTTTCATGAAATTTTGTTTTCGGAAATCGATGCGAGTTTTTTGAATTTTGTCCTTAAAATCGACCTTCGGAACTTTTAGAGTGTGATAAACACGAAATGACCATAAAAGGCATGCGTCAATGTTTTCCCTAAATTTCGTTCCGGGAAATCGGTGTGAGTTTTTTCAAGGTTCTCCTCAAAATCGACCTTAGGACCTTTTAGAGTGTGATAAACACGATATGACCAAAAAAGGCATGCGTTAATGTTTTCACAAAATTTTCATCCCGGAAATCGGTGCGAGTTTTTTCAAGGTTGTCCTTAATATCGACCTTTAGAGCGTTTAGAGTGTGATAAACAAAATATGACCATAAATGGAATGTGTCATTGTTTTCACGAAATTTCATTCTCGGAAATCGGTGCGTGTTTTTTCAAGGTTGTCCTTAAAATCGACCTTCGGACCTTTTAGAGTGTGATAAATACGATATGACCTTAAAAGGCATGTGTCAATGATTTGTCGAAATTTCAACTCGGAAATCAGTGAGAGTTTTTTCATGGTTGTCTTTAAAATCGTCCTTTGGACCTTATATAGTGTGATAAACACGATATGACCATAAAAGGCATGCGTCAAAGTATTCACGAAATTTCCTTCATGGAAATCGGTGCGAGTTTTTTCAAGGTTGTCCTTAAAATCGACCTTCGAACCTTTAAGAGTGCGATAAACACGATACTACCATAAAAGGCATGCGTCAATGTTTTCTCCAAATTTCGTTCCCGGAAATCGGTGCTTGTTTTTTCCAGGTTGTCCTTAAAATCGACCTTCGGACCTTTTAGAGTGTGAGAAACACGATATGACCATAAAAGACATGCATAAATGTTTTCACTAAATTTCGTTCCCGGAAATCGGTGTTAGTTTTTTCAAGGTTTTTCTTAAAATTGACCTTTGGACCTTTTAGAGTGTGATAAAAATGATACTACCATAAAAGGCATGTGTCAATGTTTTCTCGAAATTTCGTTCCCGGAAATCGGTGCTTGTTTTTTCAAGGTTGCCCTTAAAATCGACCTTCGGACCTTTTAGAGTGTGATAAACACAATACTACCATAAAAGGCATGCGTCAATGTTTTCTCGAAATTTCGTTCCCGGAAATCGGTGCTTGTTTTTTAAAGGTTGTCCTTAAAATCGACCTTCGGACCTTTTAGAGTGTGATAGACACGATACTACCATAAAAGGCATGCGTCAATGTTTTCTCGAAATTTCGTTCCCGGAAATCGATGCTTGTTTTTTCAAGGTTGTCCTTAAAATCGACCTTTGGACTTTTTAGAGTTTGATAAACACGATATTACCATAAAAGGCATTCGTCAATGTTTTCACTAAATTTCGTTCCCGGAAATAGGTGTTACTATTTTCAAGGTTGTCCTTAAAATCAACCTTTAGAACTTTTAGAGTGTGAAAACACGATATGACAATAAAAGGCATGCGTCAATGTTTTCACAAAATTTTGTTCCCGGAAATCGGTGCGTGTTTTTTCAAGGTTGTCGTTAAAATTAACCTTTGGACCTTTTAGAGTGTGATAAACACGATACTACCATAAAAGGCATGCGTCAATGTTTTCACTTAATTTCGTTCCCGGAAATCGGTGCGAGTTTTTTCCAGGTTGTCCTTAAAATCGACCTTCGGACCTTTTAGAGTGTGATAAACACGATACTACCATAAAAGGCATGCGTCATTGTTTTCTCGAAATTTCGTTCCCGGAAATCGGTGCTTGTTTTTTCATTGTTGTTCTTAAAATCGACCTTTGAACCTTCATAAGTGTGATAAACACGATATGACCGTAAAAGTCAATGTTTTCATGAAATTTTGTTCTCAGAAATCGATGCGAGTGTTTTCAAGGTTGTCCTTAAAATCGACCTTCAAACCTTTTAGAGTGTTATAAACACGATATGACCATAATAGGCATGCGTCAGTGTTTTCCCGAAATTTCGTTCCTTGAAATAGGAGCGAGTTTTTTCAAGGTTGTCCTTAAAATCAACCTTTGGACCTATTTGAGTCGGATAAACACGATATGACCATAAAAGTCAATGTTTTAATGAAATTTATTCTCGGAAATCGGTGCGAGTTTTTTGAAGGTTGTCCTTAAAATCGACCTTTGGAACTTTTAGAGTGTGATAAATACGAAATGACCATAAATGGCATGTGTCATTGTTTTCACCAAATTTCATTCCCGGAATTCGGTGCGTGTTTTTTCAAGGTTTACCTTAATATCCCGGAAATCTCAATATGACCATAAAAGGCATGCGTCAAAGTGTTCACGAATATTCCTTCCCGGGAATCGGTGCGTGTTTTTTTAAGGTTGTCCTTAAAATCAACCTTTGGACCTTTTAGAGTGCGAAAAACACGATATGACCATAAAAGACATGCGACAATGTTTTCACGAAATTTCGTTCCCTGAAATCGGTGTGAATATTTTCAAGGTTGTCCTTAAAATCAACCTTTGGACCTTTTATAGTGTGGTAAACACGATATGACCATAAAAGGCATGCATCGATGTTTTCACAAAATTTCTCTCCCCAAAATCGGTGCTAGTTTTTTAAAGTTTGACCTTAAAATCAAACATTGGACCTATTAGAGTTTGATAAACACGATATGACCATAAAAGGCATGCGTCAATGTTTTCACGAAATTTCGTTCCCGGAAATCGGTGCGAGTTTTTTCAAGGTTGTCCTTAAAATCGTCCGTTGGACCTTTTAGATTGTGATAAACACGATATGACCATGAAAGGCATGCATCAATATTTTCATGAAATTTCATTTCCGGAAATCGATATGAATTCTTTCAAGGTTGCCCTTAAAATCGACCTTTGAACCTTTTAGAGTGTGATAAACACGATATGACCATAAAGGCATGCATCAATGTTTTCACGAAATTTCGTTCTCGAAAATCTGTGTGAGTATTTTAAAGGTTGACATTGAAATCGACCGTTGGACCATCTAAGTGTGTGATAAACACAATATGACCACAAATCGCATGCGTCAATGTTTTCACGATTTTCGTTCCCGGAAATCGGTGTCACTTTTCTCGTGGTTATCCTTAAAATCAACCTTTGCACCTTTTAGAGTGCAAAAAACACAATATGGCCATAGAAGGAATGCATCAAGGTTTTCATGAAAATACGTTCCCGGAAATGACCATAAAAGACATGCGTCAATGTTTTCACGGAATTTCCTTCCCGGAAATGGGTGCGACTTTTTTCAAGGGTTTCCTTAAAATCAACCTTTAGAACTTTTAGAGTGTGAGAAACACTATATGACCATAAAAGGTATACGTCAATGTTTTCACGAAATTTCATTCCCGGGAATCGGTGCGTGTTTTTGCAAGGTTGTCCTTAAAATCGACTTTCGAAACTTTTAGAGTGATATAAACCGATATGACCATAATCGGCTTGCGTCAATGTTTTCACGAAATAGCAATAATGGAAATCAAGGTGAGTTTTGTCAAGGTTTACCTTAAAATCAACGTTCGGACATTTTTGAGTGTGATAAACACGATATGACCATAAAAGGCATGCGTCAATGTTTTCACTAAATTTCGTTCCTGAAAATCGATGCGAGTTTTACATGGTTGACCTTAAAATCAACTAATGGACCTTTTGGAGTGTGATAAAAACGATATGACCATTAAAAGCATGCGTCAATGTTTTCACCAAATTTCATTCCCGAAAATCTGTCCGAGTTTTTCTAAAGGTGGACATTGAAATCGACCTTTGGGCCATCTTAGAGTGTGATAAACTCAATATGACCATAAAAGCCATGCATCAATGTGTTCACGAATATTCTTTCCCGGGAATCGGTGCGTGTTTTTTCAAGGTTTTCCTTAAAATCAACCTTTGGACCTTTTAGAGTGCGAAAAATACGATATGACCATAAAAGACATGCGTCAATGTTTTCACTAACTTTCGTTCCAGGAAATCGGCGCGAGTTTTTTAAAGTTTGACCTTAAAATCGACCATTGGACCTTTTAGAGTGTGATAAACACGATATGACCATAAAAAGCATGCGTCAATGTTTTTACGAAATTTCGTTCCCCAATATCGGTGCAAGTTTTTTTATGGTTGACCTTAAAATCGACCTTTGGACCTTTTAGAGTGTGATGAACACAAATGACCATAAAAGGCATGAGTCATTGTTTTCACGATATTTCGTTACTAGAAATCGGTGTGAGTTTTTTCAAGGTTTTCCTTAAATATCGGCCTTTGGACCTTTTAGGGTGTGGTAAACACGATATGATCATAAAAGGCTTGCGTCAATGTTTTCAAAAAATTTCATACCCGGAAATTGTTGTGACTTTTTTCAAGGAGCACCTTAAAATATATCTTTGGACCTTTTAGAGTGTGTTAAACACGATATGACCATAAAAGGCATGCATCAATGTTTTCACGATATTTCATTCTCGTAAATCTGTGCGAGTTTTTTCAAGGTTGACCTTAAAAAAGTCCTTTGGACCTTTTGGAGTGTGATAAACACGATATGACGATAAAAGGAATGCATCAATGTTTTAACGAAATTTCATTCCCGGAAATCGGTGCGAGTTTGTTTAAGGTTGTCCTTAAAATAGACCATTTGACCTTTTATAGTGTGATAAAAACGATATGATCATAAAAGACATGCATCAATGTTTTCACGAAATTTCATTCCCGGAAATCGGTGCAAGTTTTGTCAAGGTTGTCCTTAAAATCAAACTTTGGACCTTTTAGAGTGTGATAGACACGATATGACCATAAAAGGGATGCGTCAATGTTTTCACGAAATTTCGTTCCTTGAAATCGGTGCGAATATTTTCAAGGTTGTCCTTAAAATCAATCTTTGGACATTTTAGAGTGTGATAAACATGATATGACCAAAAAAGGCATCCATCAATGTTTTCAAATAATTTCTCTCCCCGAAATCGGTGCTAGTTTTTTAAAGTTTGACCTTAAAATCGAACATTGGACCTCCTAGAGTTTGATAAACACGATATGACCATAAAAGGCATGCGTCAATGTTTTCACGAAATTTCATTCCCGGAAATAGGTGCGAGTTTTTTCAAGGTTGTCCTTAAAATCGTCCTTTGGACCTTTTAGATTGTGATAAACACGATATGACCATAAAAGGCATGCATCAATGTTTTCACGAAATTTCATTTCCGGAAATCGATATGAATTTTGTCAAGGTTGCCCTTAAAATCGACCTTTGGACCTTTTAGAGTGTGATAAACATGATATGACCATAAAAGGCATGCATCAATGTTTTCACGAAATTTCGTTCACGGAAATCTGTGCGAGTATTTTAAAGGTTGACATTAAAATCGACTGTTGGACCATCTAAGTGTGTGCTAAACAAATATGACCACAAATCGCATGCGTCAAAGTTTACACGATTTTCGTTCCCGGAAATCGGTGTGACTTTTTACGAGGTTGTCCTTAAAATCAACCTTTGCACCTTTTAGAGTGTGAAAAACACGATATTACCATAAAAGGCATGTGCCAATGTTTTCATGAAAATACGTTCCCGGAAATCGGTGTGATTTTTTTCAATGTTGTCCTTAAAATCAACCTTTGGACCTTATAAAGTGTGAAAAACACGAAATGACTATAAATGGCATGCGTCAATGTTTTCACGAAATTTCATTCCCGGAAATCGGTGCGAGTTTTTCAAGGTTATCCTTAAAATCATCCTTTGGACCTTTTAGAGTATATTAAACACGATATATCTATAATAGGCATGCGTCAATGTTTTCACGGAATTTCATTCCCGGAAATGGGTGCGACTTTTTTCAAGGGTTTCCTTAAATTCAACCTTTAGACCTTTTAGAGTGTGAAAAACACGATATGACGATAAAAGGCACGCGTCAATGTTTTCACGAAATTTCTTTTCCGGAAATCGATGCGAGTTTTTCAAGGTTGTCCTTAAAATCGACCTTTGGAACTTTTAGAGTGTGAGAAAAAAGATATGACCATAAAAAGGATGCGTCAATGTTTTCACGAAATTTCATTCCCGGGAATCAGTGCGTGTTTTGGCAAGTTTGTCCTTAAAATCGACTTTTGGAAATCTTAGAGTGTGATAAACCCGATATGACCATAAACGGCTTGCATTAATGTTTTCACGAAATTTCATTCGTGGAAATCAAGGTGAGTTTTGTCTAGGTTGACCTTAAAATCTATGTTTGGACTTTTTTGAGTGTGATAAACACGATATGACCATAAAAGGCATGCGTCAATGTTTTCACTAAATTTCGTTCCAGAAAATCGGTGCGAGTTTTTTTATGGTTGACCTTAAAATCAACTGTTGGACCTTTTAGAGTGTGATTAAAACGATATGACCATAAAAGGCATGCGTCAATGTGTTCACGAAATTTCATTCCCGAAAATCTGTTCGAGTTTTTCTGAAGGTGGACATTCAAATCGACCGTTGGACCTTTTAGAGTGTGATAAACATGATATGACCATAAAAAACATGCATCAATGTTTTTCCGAAATTTCGTTCCCGGAAATCGGTGCGAGTTTTTTTATGGTTGACCTTAAAATCGACCTTTGGACCTTTTAGAGTGTGATGAACAAGAAATGACCACAAAAGGCATGAGTCAATGATTTTACGATATTTCGTTACTAGAAATCGGTGTGAGTTTTTTCAAGGTTGTCCTTAAAATCGGCCTTTGGACCTTTTAGAGTGTGGTGACACGATTTGATCATAAAAGGCATGCTTCAATGTTTTCACAAAATTTCTTTCCCAGAAGTCGGTGATAGTTTTTTAAAGATTGACCTTAAAATCGACCATTGGACCATTTAGTGTGTGATAAACACGATATGACCATAAAAGGCACGCTTCAATGTTTTCACGAAATTTCATTCCCGTAAATCGGTGCGAGGTTTTTCAAGGTTGACCTTAAAAAAGACCTTTGGACCATTTGGAGTGTGATAAACACGATATGACCATAAAAGGCATGCTTCAATGTCTTCACAAAATTTCGTTCCCGTAAATCGGTGGGAGTTTTTTTCAAGGTTGTCCTTAAATTCGACCAGTGGACCTTTTAGAGTGAGATAAACACGATATGATCATAAAAGGAACGAGTCAATGTTTAAACAAAATTTCATACCCGGAAATCGTTGTGACATTTTTCAAGGACCACCTTAAAATCAATCTTTGGACCTTTTAGAGTGTGATAAACACGATATGACCATAAAAGGCATGCGTCAAGGTTTTCACGAAATTTCGTTCCCGTATATCGGTGCGAGTTTTTTCAAGGTTGACCTTAAAAAAGACCTTTGGCCCTTTTAGAGTGTGATAAACACGATATGACCATAAAAGGCATGGATCAACGTTTTCACGAAATTTCGTTCCTGTAAATCGGTGCGAGTTTTTTAACCGTTGACCTTAAAATCTACCTTTGCACTTTTTAGAGTGTGAAAAATACGATATGACCGTAAAAGGCATGCGTCAATGTTTTCACGAAATTTCGTTCCTGGAAATCAGTGCAAAGTTTTTCAAGGTTGTTCTAAAAAACGACCTGTGGATCTTTCAGAATGTGATAAACACGATATGACCATAAAAGGAATGTATCAACATTTTCATGAAATTTCATTCCCGGAATTTGGTGCGAGGTTTTTAAAGTTTGACCTTAAAATCTACCATTGGACCTTTTAGTGTGTGATACACACAATATGACCATCCATAAAAATCATGCATCAATGTTTTCACGATATTTCATTCCCGGAAATCGGTTCTAGTTTTTTCAAGGTTGTTCTTCAAATCGACCTGTGGACCTTTTAGAGTGTGATAAACACAATATGACCATAAAAGGAATGCATCAACGTTTTAATGAAATTTCTTTCCTGGAAATCGGTGTGAGTCCTTTCAAGGTTGTCTTTAAAATCGTCCTTTGGACCTTTTAGAGTGTGATAAACACGATATGACCATAAAAGGCATGCATCAATGTTTCCCTGAAATTTCATTCCCGGAAATCGATGCGAGTTTGTTTAAGGTTGTCCTTAAAAGAGACCACTGGACCTTTTATAGTGTGATAAAAACGATATGATCATAAAAGGCATGCATCAATGTTTTCACGAAATTTCATTCCCGGAAATCGGTGCAAGTTTTGTCAAGATTGTCCTTAAAATCGAACTTTGGACCTTTTAGAGTGTGATAGACACGATATGACCATAAAAGGGATGCGTCAATGTTTTCACGAAATTTCGTTCCCTGAAATGGGTGCGAATGTTTTCAAGGTTTCCTTAAAATCAACCTTTTGACTTTTTGGAGTGTGATAAACATGATATGACCATAAAAGGCATGCATCAATGTTTTCACAAAATTTCTCTCTCCGAAATCGGTGCACGTTTTTTAAAGTTTCACCTTATAATCGAACATTGGACCTCCTAGAGTTTGATAAACACGATATTACCATAAAAGGCATGCGTCAATGTTTTCACGAAATTTCGTTCCCGGAAATAGGTGCGAGTTTTTTCAAGGTTGTCCTTAAAATCGTCCTTTGGACCTTTTAGATTGTGATAAACACGACATGACCATAAAAGGCATGCATCAATGTTTTCACGAAATTTCATTTCCGGATATCGGTATGAATTTTGTCAAGGTTGCCCTTAAAATCGACCTTTGAACCTTTTAGAGTGTGATAAACACGATATAACCATAAAAGGCATGCATCAATGTTTTCACGAAATTTCGTTCTCAGAAATCTGTGCGAGTATTTTAAAGGTTGACATTAAAATCTACCGTTGGATCTTCTAAGTGTGTGATAAACACAATATGACCACAAATCGCATGCGTCAAAGTTTTCACGATTTTCGTTCCCGGAAATCGGTGTGACTTTTTTCGAGGTTGTCCTTAAAATCAACCTTTGCACCTTTTAGAGTGTGAAAAACACGATATGACCATAAAAAGCATGCGTCAATGTTTTCATGAAAATACGTTCCCGGAAATCGATGTGACTTTTTCCAATGTTGTCCTTAAAATCAAACTTTGGACCTTATAAAGTGTGAAAAACACGATATGACTATAAAAGGCATGCGTCAATGTTTTCACCAAATTTCGTTCCCGGAAATCGGTGAGAGTTTTTCAAGGTTATCCTTAAAATCATCCTTTGGACCTTTTAGAGTATGATAAACACGATATGACTATAAAAGGCATGCGTCAATGTTTTCACGGAATTTCATTCCCGGAAATGGGTGCGACTTTTTTCAAGGTTGTCCTTAAAATCAACATTTAGACCTTTTAGAGTGTGAAAAACACAATATGACAGTAAAAGGCATGCGTCAATGTTTTCACGAAATTTCATTCCCTGGAATCAGTGCATGTTTTCGCAAGGTTGTCCTTAAAATCAACTTTTGGAACTTTTAGAGTGTGATAAGCCCGATATTACCATAAACGGCTTGCATCAATATTTTCACGAAATTTCATTCGCGGAAATCAAAGTGATTTTTGTCTAGGTTGACATTAAAATCTACGTTTGGACTTTTTTGAGTGTGATTAACACAATATAACCATAAAAAACATGCGTCAATGTTTTCACTAAATTTCGTTCCCGAAAATCGATGCGTGTTTTTTCATGGTTGACCTTAAAATCAACTAATGGACCTTTTGTAGTGTGATAAAAATGATATGACCATAAAAGGCATGCGTCAATGTTGTCACGAAATTTCATTCCCGAAAATCTGTCCGAGTTTTCTAAAGGTGGACATTCAAATCGACCTTTGGACCATCTTAGAGTGTAATAAACTCAATATGACCATAAAAGGCATGCGTCAAAGTGTTCACGAATAGTCCTTCTCGGGAATCGGTTCGTGTTTTTTCAAGGTTGTCCCTAAAATCAACCTTTGGACCTTTTAGAGTACGAAAAACACGATATGACCCTAAAAGACATGCGTCACTATTTTCACTAACTTTCGTTCTAGGAAATCGGTGTGAGTTTTTTCAAGTTTGACCTTAAAATCGACCATTGGACCTTTTAGAGTGTGATAAACACGATATGACCATAAAAAGCATCCGTCAATGTTTTTATGAAATTTCGTGTCCGGAAATCGGTGCGAGTTTTTTTATGGTTGAAATTAAAATCGACCTTTGGACCTTTTAGAGTGTGATGAACACGAAATGACCACAAAAGGCATGAGTCAATGATTTTACGATATTTCGTTACTAGAAATCGGTGTGAGTTTTTTCAAGGTTGTCCTTAAAATCGGCCTTTGGACCTTTTAGAGTGTGGTAAACACGATTTGACCATAAAAGGCATGCTTCAATATTTTCACGAAATTTCATTCCCGTAAATCGGTGCGAGTTTTTTCAAGGTTGTCCTTAAATTCGACCAGTGGACCTTTTAGAGTGAGATAAACACGATATGATCATAAAAGGCATGCGTCAATGTTTTCACACGATATAACAATAAAAGGTATGAGTCAATGTTTTCACGAAATTTCGTTCCCGTATATCGGTGCTAGTTTTTTCAAGGTTGACCTTAAAAAAGACCTTTGGACCTTTTGGAGTGTGATAAACACGATATGACATTCGTTCTCGTAAATCGGTGCGAGTTTTTTAACCGTTGACCTTAAAATCTACCTTTGGACCTTTTTGAGTGTGAAAAACACGATATGACCATAAAAGGCATGCGTCAATGTTTTCACGAAATTTCGTTCCCGGAAATTAGTGCGAAGTTTTTCAAGGTTGTTCTCAAAATCGACTTGTGGATCTTTTAGAATGTGATAAACATGACATGACCATAAAAGGAATGTATCAACGTTTTCATGAAATTTCGTTAACGGAAATCGGTGCGAGTTTTTTAAAGTTTGACCTTAAAATCGACCATTGGACCTTTTAGAGTGTGATAAACACAATATGACCATAAAAAACATGACTAAATGTTTTCACGATATTTCATTCCCGGAAATCAGTGCTAGTTTTTTCAAGGTTGTTCTTAAAATCGACCTGTGGACCTTTTAGAGTGTGATAAACACGATATGACCATAAACGGAATGCATCAACGTTTTAACGAAATTTCGTTCCTGGAAATTGGTGCGAGTCCTTTCAAGGTTGTCTTTAAAATAGACCTTTGGACCTTTTAGAGTGTGATAAACACGATATGACCATAAAAGGCATGCATCAATATTTCCCCGAAATTTCATTCCTGGAAATCGGTGCGAGTTTCCTTAAGGTTATCCTTAAAATAGACCATTGGACCTTTTATAGTGTGATAAAAATGATATGATCATAAAAGGCATGCATCAATGTTTTCACGAAATTTCATTCCCTCAAATCGGTGCGAATATTTTCATGGTTGTCCTTAAAATCAACCTTTGGACCTTTTGGAGTGTGATAAACACGATATGACGATAAAAGGCATGCGTCAATGTTTTTACGAAATTTCTTTTCTTGAAATCGATGCGAGTTTTTCAAGGTTGTCCTTAAAATCGACCTTTGGAACTTTTAGAGTGTGAGAAACACGATATGACCATAGAAGGCATGCGTCAATGTTTTCACGAAATTTCATTCCCGAGAATCAGTGTGTGTTTTTGCAAGGTTGTCCTTAAAATCGACTTTTGGAACTCTTAGAGTGTGATAAACCCGATATGACCATAAACGGCTTGCATCAATGTTTTCACTAAATTTCATTTGCGGAAATCAAGGTGAGTTTTGTCTAGGTTGACCTTAAAATCTACGTTTGGACTTTTTTGAGTGTGATAAACACGATATGACCATAAAAGGCATGCGTCAATATTTTCACTAAATTTGGTTTCTGAAAATCGATTCGAGTTTTTTCATGGTTGACCTTAAAATCAACTGTTGGACCTTTTGCAGTGTGATAAAAACGATATAACCATAAAAGGCATGCGTCAATGTTTTCACGAAATTTCATTCCCGAAAATCTATCCGAGTTTTTCTAAAGGTGGACATTCAAATCGACCTTTGGACCATCTTAGAGTGTGATAAACTCAATATGACCATAAAAGGCATGCGTCAAAGTGTTCACGAATATTCCTTCTCGGGAATCGGTGCGTGTTTTTTCAAGGTTGTCCTTAAAATCAACCGATGGACCTTTCAGAGTACGAAAAACACGATATGACCATAAAAGACATGCGTCAATGTTTTCACTAACTTTCGTTCCAGGGAATCGATGTGAGTTTTTTCAAGTTTGACCATAAAATCGACCATTGGACCCTTTAGAGTGTGATAAACACGATATGACCATAAGAAGCATGCGTCAATGTTTTTACGAAATTTCGTTCCCGGAAATTGGTGCAATTTTTTTTTATGGTTGACCTTAAAATCGACCTTTGGACCTTTTAGAGTGTGATGAGCACGAAATGACCACAAAAGGCATGAGTCAATGATTTTACGATATTTCGTTACTAGAAAACGATGTGAGTTTTTTCAAGGTTTTCCTTAAAATCGGCCTTTGGACCTTTTAGAGTGTGGTAAACACGATTTGACCGTAAAAGGCTTACTTCAGTGTTTTCACAAAATTTCTTTCCCAGAAGTAGGTGCTAGTTTTTTAAAGATTGACCTTAAAATCGACCATTGGACCATTTAGTGTGTGATAAACACGATATGACCATAAAAGGCATGCTTCAATGTTTTCATGAAATTTCATTCTCGTAAATCGGTGCGAGGTTTTTCAAGATTGACCTTAAAAAAGACCTTTGGACCTTTTGGGGTGTGATAAACACGATATGACCATAAAAGGCATGCTTCAATGTCTTCACAAAATTTCGTTCCCGTAAATCGGTGGGAGTTTTTTTCAAGGTTGTCCTTATATTCGACCAGTGGACCTTTTAGAGTGAGATAAACACGATATGATCATAAAAGGCATGCGTCAATGTTTTCACAAAATTTCATACCCGGAAATCATTGTGACATTTTTCAAGGAACACCTTAAAATCAATCTTTGGACCTTTTAGAGTGTGATAAACACGATATGACCATAAAAGGCATGCGTCAATATTTTCACGAAATTTCATTCCCGTATATCGGTGCGAGTTTTTTCAAGGTTGACCTTAAAAAAGACCTTTGGACCTTTTGAAGTGTAATAAACACGATATGACCATAAAAGGCATGCATCAACATTTTCACGAAATTTCGTTCCCGTAAATCAGTGCGAGTTTTTTAACCGTTTACCTTAAAATCTACTTTTGGACCTTTTAGAGTGTGAAAAACACGATATGACTATCAAAAGGCATGCGTCAATGTTTTCACGGAATTTCGTTCCCGGAAATCAGTGCGAAATTTTTCAAGGTTGTTCTTAAAATCGACCTGTGGACCTTTTAGAGTGTGATAAACACGATATGACCATAAAAGGAATGCATCAACGTTTTAATGAAATTTCGTTCCTTGAAATCGGTGCGAGTCCTTTCAAGGTTGTCTATAAAATTGACCTTTGGACCTTTTAGAGTGTGATAAACACGATATGACCATAAAAGGCATGCATCAATGTTTCCCCGAAATTTCATTCCCGGAAATCGGTGCGAGTTTGTTTAAGGTTGTCCTTAAAATAGACCATTGGACCTTTTATAGTGTGGTAAAAACGATATGATCATAAAAGGCATGCATCAATGTTTTCACGAAATTTCATTCCCGGAAATCGGTCCAAGTTTTGTCAAGGTTGTCCATAAAATCCAACTTTTGACCTTTTAGAGTGTGATAGACACGATATGACCATAAAAGGCTTGCGTCCATGTTTTCATGAAATTTCGTTCCCTAAAATCGGTGCTATTTTTTTAATGTTTGACCTTAAAATCGAACATTGGACCTCTTAGAGTTTGATAAACACGATATGACCATAAAAGGCATGCGTCAATGTTTTCATGAAATTTCATTTCCAGAAATCGATATGAATTTTTTCAAGGTTTCCCTTAAAATCGACATTTGGAACTTTTAGAGTGTGATAAACACGATGTGACCATAAAAGGCATGCGCCAATGTTTTCACAAAATTTCGTTCCCGGAAATCGGTGCGAGTTTTTTAACCGTTGACCTTAAAATCTACCTTTGGACCTTTTAGAGTGTGAAAAACACGATATGACCATAAATGGCATGCGTCAATGTTTTCATGAAATTTCGTTCCCCGAAATCGGTGCGTGTTTTTTCAAGTTTTTCCCTAAAATCGACCTTTGGCCTTTTAGAGTGTGATAAACACGATATGATCACAAAAGCCATGCGCCAATGTTTTCACGAAATTTCGTTCCCAGAAATCGGTGCTAGTTTTTAAATGATTGACCATAAAATCAACCATTGGACCTTTTAGAGTGTGATAAAGACGATATGACAACAAAATGCATATGTCAATGTTTTCATGAAATTTCGTTCCTGGCAAACGATGCGTGTTTTTTCAAGTTTGACCTTAAAATCAACTTTTGGACCTTTTAGAGTGTGATAAACACGATATGACCACAAAAGGCATGCGTCACTATTCTCACGAAATTTCGTTCCCGGAAATCGGTGCGAGTTTTTTAAAGTTTGACCTTAAATTAGACCATTGGACATTTTAGAGTGTGATAAACACTATATGACCATAAAATACATGAGTCAATGTTTTCACGAAATTTCGTTTCCAGAACCCGATGTGAGTTTTTTCAAGGTTGACCTTAAAAGGCACGTGTGATGAACACGATATTACCATAAAAGGCACGTGTGATGGACCATTGGACCTTTTAGAGTGATAAACACGATATGACCATAAACGGCTTGCGTCAATGTTTTAACGAAATTTCGTTCGCTGAAATCAAGGCGAGTTTTTTCAAGGTTGACATTAAAAATACTTTTTGGACTCTTCAG
>CATIWQ010163890.1:0-11036 GCA_949673415.1 Euphorbia schlechtendalii | reverse complement strand
TACCTTTTAGCAGTTGGAGACTTGCCATTTATAGGATTTGTGTGTGATGATGTCATGCGGGGCCCATTTGTGAGAGATACACGTGTGGCCCGCCGCTTGGGGGTCTTGTCCGCCGTCTGAGCATTAAATGATTCATCTCTGCTAGTTGGTAATGCATTTAATGCGGCAGAGGGGAGAGAAACGTCAGAGTAGTGGGTTGTGAGGGTGATGTCACGGCGAAATGGCGGTGGGTAACGCCGAAGGTTATTTAATTTGGTTCTATACCTCGGCGAGATGTCGTGCTGACATGGTCTTGGCGCGTAGTGGTGCCGAGGTGTACACTTGTTTAGCCCATGTAGTTTTTTGGATCTTCTAATGGGCTTGAGGCTTTAATGGGCCTTGATATCACATGTTAAATCAAACTACCTCAATGATATACAAGTTCGAGTCCACGTACGAGTGGGGTGGAGCTTTTCTTTGTAATTATTGTAACAACAATGACGCAAATTAAGAAATAATGATACACACTGGTTTTTATTGCTATTATATATCTTATCTATATTGTTTTTTTATTTTCAAATATAAGCTAACTAGTTGAATTTAATATATAGCTAGAAAATTTTTAATTTATCCCCAATATAGTGGCTGAATTCTGCCACTATGAGAAAATATTTAATTAACGTCATTGAAAATGTCTAAACATATATTTGGTTGAAAAATTGAATAGCTTTCACTTAGCGATGAAAAATGTGTAGATGTTTTTTACTCGATGATATCAATCACTCGATGCTTAATATTTAGTTTACAATCAAGCTGTCGATATCAATATCGTTATTTTCATTCTATTACGTGTTATAACTTTCATATTGACGCTAAATGTAGTCAATGCAGTGAAAGGTAGCTATTTCGGTGTTAAATGGGTGCTATTTAACATTTCACATATTTTTTTATAGTGTGCTAGCAAATATCAATGCTATTTTGATGCTAGTGTCGTTGAGTTTTCATCCTCAAATGATTCGATCACCTTTTTTATGTGTATGTGAAAAAAGTTTAGGGAAGTCGGACCTCGACCCAACTACTTTGCATTTATATTTAAAACAAAAAACATCGTTTAAATTGTATTGGAACGAATTGGTTTTATAAACAAAAATTAATCATTTTATCTAATAATTCAGGTATGGGGCTGAACGTGGGCATAAGCCAAGACTGCGATAGCCTAGGGCCAACGACCATAAAGGGCCCAAATTTCTTAATCATGTTTATATGTATATGTATGATTCATGTATCTTTTTTATTTTTTAAAAATTTGAGCAAATGAGCTTACACTAATACAAAGAAAAATCCATATTACATTCTACATGAATGTGACTCGAACTTGTGACATTCAGAATCACAGCTTCATTCTCAACCATTAGGCTAAGATAATTTCAACAATTAATTCAACGTAAATGAGTAAAATGTATAACTTAAAATATAAAATCTAAAAATACTTCTTTTTTATTTATTGTCAAAAAAAAATATATCATGTGATTTGAATGGTTTGCAAAAATGTCATTGTGTAAAAGGATGCTAGTTGTTTCAAAAGTTAGCAAAGAAAGGAAAAAAAATATTTCCTCATTAAAAATAGTAATGTTACGGAAGATATTTCAATCAATTTAACAATCCTATAATTTAACCACATTATTTAAGAATTATATATCAAATTTGAGTAATTTTCGAAGATTTTTCATTTTATTTCAATTTTTAAAATTTATCATCACATTTTAATTAAAAATTATAAAACTTATCATAAAGGTGCATTGTATTTCATTTGTTTAGTTATAAAATTTCAAATTAAAATGGATAAGATTACCCCTTTTTCATGATGTACACATCACTAATATGACCCATTTTGAACCATTTTGAAGAGTAAGGCATGTCCCACTTAACCTTTCCAAAATTTGACCAATTCTCTTTTAACTCCTTCCAAAAAGTGTCTCTACTCTCCCTCTCTTTTTACTATATAGATAACACTATATCAAAAAACTAATTATCATCTTTGCAAATTTTTTGTATATAATTTAATCACTAAACTTCCAAAAAATGATTTGCATTAAATTTCATCACTATTTTGGTTTTTTTCTCAAAAAAATCAAGATATATCTTGTAATCATCAGATTCACATCTTTAAAATCAAAGAATAAAAGTAACTAAAAATAAATAAACATGGCTCATATTAATTTGTTTATCATTATTGATGGGTATAATCTTAATTGATTATAATCATGCGGATTTGTTTACGATTTAATATCTTTAGGGTTGTTTCGTGCCCTCATCAATGGAAATATTGATATTTGAAGTAGACGAGGATGATTTCAATGAAGATGTTGGAGGATATACAATGGATAATAGTTTCTGCTTGAGGATGTTGTTTCAGAGTTATTTTAGCATGTAATTTGAGTGCATTTTGCAAGTTTTCTTGCTTTTGCACCAACTATATGGAAATGTGCAATTTTGATTTTTCCCGTTTCTCATATAACATTGATATTTTTTTATGCTTTGGAGTAACTAGTTACTAGTAACATGACATTTATGTGTAAGATTTTAGTCTCATTTGTGTGGTTAATGAGCAATTAAGAGTTTGCATGCCACCATCACCACCACCACCCCCTTCTCTTCCACCCTACCACCACCACCTCCATCATTACCATCACTTACTTCTTCCACTCCACCACCACTTCCTTCACCCACCACCGTCACCATCACCATCACTATATCCTCCTCCATCTTGCCACCACCAACCAAACACTTCATCCACCATTATTACCACAACTTCTTCCACTCCACCACCATCACTTTTTCCACCTCGATACCATCACCACCACACCTCCACTTCCACCCCAACACCATCAGCACCACTTCCTCCATCAATATCACTGTCAAAGCCAGTTCATAACATCAATGAAAATATAATTGATGTATCAATATAGCCTATTATTTATATCATAATTATCATTTTAAATTTCGCTTATATCAAACTTAAAATATGATATTGTATATTTAATTTTGCAGTTGAAAAATATTTTTAAAAATGAAAAAAAATATCATAAAATATTTTACATGTAGTCAAATACAGAAAATATTTTATTTATCTGCACAATATCTTCCCTTGCACATTATTTTTCTGCAAATAAACGAGGTATGTATAAGAAAAAAAAATTTGACCGAACCAAACTATAAAAGTGAGACCAAATTTTGCTAGTGCAATTAGGAGTTCAGAGTTGTAATTCCACATTGGAAAATAAAAAAAATTAAATGTGTACTGTTGGAAGGGCTAAAATACCAACTACTTTAAGATTTCGTTTAGTCCACTAGAACTTTGATTCTCTTCTCCTTCAAACTAGAGTTCCAAGATTCTGAGAATCTTATCAAACCATTATAATTTGTTCTGTTCAACTAACTATCAAATTTGCAAATAAATATTTAACATGAAATCAAATTATGACTTAAAGACTTCACATTTCAATTGATTTAAAAGACAAAGGTAGATTTATATCTGAACACGGAGATGATTTTGTATCTTTATGTTAGTAAATGGATTTTCATGATCATTATTTTGAGATTCTACCTACTTAATTAGGTTCAGATTTCAAATATCATACACTCTAGCTAAATCCAAACTGAATCCAAAAATCCAAATGTTAATACATTACAAGCTGAATAACAAATACAGCCAAACTAAATTGATTAACAATTTGGATAGTAATTCGGTTATTGAATTACATCCCCATTATCAAGTTAACCTTAGAGATGCATCAAGTTTTTTCCCCATAAGGTGGTCCAGATTCAGTGAAAATATATAGAGCATGAGGAAATTTAGGAGGAAAATTAACAAATTATTTTTTTTATCAAATTTATTCAAGGAACTTTAAAATATGTAATTTTATTATTATTCCTTTATTTAACACAAGAATATTTTAATTGAAAAGATGAAATAATTGTTATTTCTTAATTTGCATTGTGCATCGATAAAATTCTAATATTACAATGAACAGTAATATTGTTGCTATAATTGCTCATATGCAATCCATCTATTTAAACTGCAATTCTTGGAGAATACACAATCATCTCAATCAATTCAGATAAACATACAGAGTTATAATTATATATTTGATACACAACTAATGGCTTCATTCACTCATTTCTTCATGATGGTTTTTATTGTTTCAGGTAAACAGTTATTTATTTTCATTTATATTATAATTTCTTTAGTGTCAGTTTAGTTAAAATTAAGTAAAGTTTGATTCATTAGAAAAAAATGTTTAAAACAACAGCTACAGGTACAATACCGACAACAATAGAGGCTGCAAGATGTCAGGACCCAAGTAGCCCCATCGTAGGAATGAAACCATGTGTTCTTATCACATGTCGCCAACTATGCTATCAAAATCATCCTAATGCTGGTGCTAGCGCTCTTTGCAGCATTGATCAAGTCACCGGAGATTCGTCTTGCATTTGCTATTATGATTGTTAATTATCATTTATTATACCTCAAATAACTACTCTATATTGAGTTCTTACAAACTTCTCAATTTAATGATGAGAAGAACAAAAGTATAAATTATCAAAATAAAACTACATGTAAAATCCAACCACACCATTAATACACATTGATTTTTACTATTATTATATATCTCATATATTGTTATTGTCAAACATAAAATATAACTCATATAATAGAGACCTATTGTTAACTAGCCACCGCAACAAACTTTCATGTCTCAAAGTACATGAGTTGTTAAAAAAAATATAGCGCCAACTTTCGAGTTGAACAAGTCCTGGCAGCACCACATGTCTTACATAACAAGTTTATGTGCAACAATAAAATCATTGAAGCCCTTGAGATGCATATAAAACTCAAACACTTAACAATAAGTAATTGAAAAACTGCATGATGATACAATTTTTAAGGCCTAATGCATTAAAGGTGCCCCTAAGTTGTCACAAAAAACCAACTACCCCCTGAACTTTCAAATTGACCCCATAGCTACCTCATCTTTCAAAAAGTGCACAACTTTTCTCGTTAAACATTACTTGTCAACTTTTGGTTGGTTTGACTTTTTTAGGAGGTCATTTTTTTTTATTTTCTCTCTCAAATTAGAAGCCGACACGTATCATTTAGAAAGCAAATTGGTGCACTTTACAGTCACTTTCAAATTTCACGGGAAACAAATTTCTTTAGACATGTTGAGACATCTCCCAATGCATTGAGCCCTTTTTTACCAAATGATACCAATAACTAAAATTTCTTATCAAGTTCAATTGGTAAAAATACTATATGACAAAATAAAAGAGAAAATTAATTTAACAAATAGAAGATAATTAACAATACTCAATCATTTTTGCGAGGAAATCAATTAAAAAAATAAATGATAAATAAGTAAACAATTTAAATTTCAATTTTTTAATTCAAATGTTTAATGGTGTATTATAGTTTATTAAAAAAAATTGGAATCATCATTTTTAATTTGAATGTATCTCTATTGGTACACCTCTCAAAGCAGAGGTGGGAAGTCCTAAGATCAAAACCCATCCTCTTCAAAAATCCATAATTGTCAAAAAAAAAATTCATAACTTTTATAAGAAAAAGTTAGGAGTGTTCAATTCAAACAAATCAAATAAGATACAATTTATTTTTTATAAAAATAAAATTGAATTCATGACCTTACAACAAGTCGAGTGGTATTATGTCTAACAATAAGATCTGTGAACTTTGGCGAATGCATATCCCAATGTTCTCATTTGTTCATGCGGCAGGTGATAGTTGAGTTGTATTGAACTATTGAGTAGTTTGAATGTGCTTTCCCAAGCTGTTTTTCTGAAAAATTATATTTCAAGTTTTTCTTATAAGAAGCATAGTTTATTTTGGAAATAAAACAAGTCAGTCAATTTCTTATTTAAATGTATGAAGAATCAAAATGTGTTGTTCAAAAATCAAAATATGTAAATTTATGGAAAGTTATGAGAGCAACTTATTGAGACAACACCTTGAAAATCAATACCAAATAGATTATAATTATTGTATTTAAATTCAATATAAATTAAAATTAACGATATATATAGCCAGAAAAATACTTTAATATTAAGGTGATGTTTGGTTTCGAAATTATTATTCTATAATATAATAATGATCAGATATGAAATTTGATAAACTATTAATCTTGTATTTATCATAGTTATTCTATCTATTATACCTCTTATGAAATAGCTATTCCATATGAAATGAAAAGAATTTGTATTCTCATGAGATTTTAATAGCTAAAAATAACTATGATAGATCCAACATATATCATATTTCACATTCCTCCATTCAAACCTATTCCATTAGGTGGATATAGCCATTCTATGAACCAAACATATCTTCCGAGTTAAAATAGATTACATTAACGCTGAATGAAATGGCTTAGCAATATTAGATCTTACTTACTATCTAAATGAAATGGCTTAGCAACATTAGTTCCTACTTACTTCATCTAAGACAAGTTAACATCAAAAGCTATCATTTATTTGCATTTTTCCTGTTGTGGCTAGAACTAATAGCAATACATGTTTGCCTATCTTTGACTCAAGGACAATAAACCAAAACACCAACAGAAGAAACAAAACTCAAAACATCAAGTATGAAACTTTGCTTCTTATTCAGAGTCCACAAAGTCATGATTATATACATGCCAAGTAAGCATGATCTATCAGCTCTACAAATACTACAACTCTCATATTTTATGCTTATCATACAATCATTGGTAGTAGATCGGTTCTAATAGTGATGAGAGAGAAAACCTTCTTGCGTTACACGTTTAGATTCTCAGGGAGGTACTTTTAAAACTTATTTCCAACTCAATTCTCAAATTACACAATTAAACTAATCAAATTAGTAACTTTTATAATTGTGTTATGGGCCCAGTCATTCTAAAGCCGCTTCTACTTCTCAATCATACAATATTGAAACATATAAAGGATAACTTTCCAAATTCAAAACTTACAGCAGCAGATAGGGCACGAATCTCTCTATATGATGCAACATCTTTCGGAAAAGCCTGCTCAAGTTCTTCCAAAAGATGCTTACGGAAACTCTGAAACGTCAAAGTGTCTAAAAACAAATAAACATGGCTCATATTGATTTGTTTATCATCATTAATGGGTATAATCTTAGTTGATTATAATCACGGATTTGTTTACGATTTAATATCTTTAGGGTTGTTTCGTGCCCTCATTAATAGAAATGTTGATATTTGAAGTGGACGGGGATGATTTCGATGAAGATGTTGGATGATATACAATGGATAATAGTTTCTACTTGAGGATGTTGTTTCGGAGTTATTTTAGCAGGTAATTTGAGTACTTTTTGCAAGTTTTCTTGATTTTGTACCAACTATATGGAAATGTGCAGTTTTGAGCTTTTTCCATTTCTCATATAACATTGATATTTTTTTATGCTTTGGAGCCACTAGTTACTAGTAACATGACACTTATGTGTAAGATTTTAGTCTCATTTGTGAGCTTAACGAGCAATTAAGAGTTTGTGTGCCACCATCACCATCACCACCACCACCTCCTCCTCCACCCTACCACCACTACCTCCATCATTACCATCACTTCTTTCACTCCACCACCACCAGTCCCTTCACCCACCACTATCACCATCACCATCTCCTCCTCCATCTTGCCACCACCAACAAACCACTTCCTCCACCATTATTATCACAACTTCTTCCACTCCACTAACACCACTTTTTCCACCTTGATACTGTCACCATCACACCTCCACTTCAACCCCAACACCATCAGCACCACTTCCTCCTTCAATATCACGGCTACTTCCTCCAATGTCAAAGCCAGTTCACAATATCAATGAAAATTTAATTGATATATTAATATAGCCTATTATTTATCTTATAATTATCATTTTTAAATTTCGCATATATTTAACTTAAAATACGATATTGTATATTTAATTTTGTTGCTGAAAATTATTTTTCAAAAATATGAACAAACATCAGAAAATATTTTACATGTAGTCAAACATAGAAAATATTTTATTTATCTGCACAATATTTTCCCTTGCACATTATTTTTCTGCAAACAAACGGGGTCTGTATAAGAAAAAAATTTGACCGAACAAAACTCTAAAAGTGAGACAAAATTTTGTTAGGGCAATTAGGAGTTCGGAGTTGTAATTCCACATTGGAAAAAAAATTAAATGTTGTATAGTTGGAAGGATTAAAAAACCAACTACTTTAAGATTTCATCTAGTCCACGAGAACTTTGATTCTTTTCTCCTTCAGACTAGAGTTCCAAGATCCTGAGAATCTTATCAAACCAAAATAATTTATTCGGTTCAACTAAATATCATAAATCAAATTTGCAAATAAATATTTAACATGAAATCAAATTTTGACTTAAAGACTTCACATTTCGATTCATTTAAAAGACAAAGGTGGATGTATATCGAAGATGATTTTGTATCTTTATGTTAGTAAATGCATTTTCATGATCATTATTTTGAGATAATACCTACTTAATTAGGTTCAGATTTCAAATTTCATACACTCTAGCTAAATCCAAACTAAATCCAAAAATCAAAATGCTAATACTTTACAAGCTGAATAACAAATACAACCAAACTAAATTGATTAACAATTTGGATAGTAAATCGGTTATTGAATTACATCCCAATTACCAAGTTAACCTTAGAGATGCATCAAGTTTTTTTCCCCATTAAGTGGTCCAGATTCAGTGAAAATATATAGAGCATGGGGAAAATTAACAAATAATTTTTTTTATCAAATTTATTCAATAAACTTTCAAATATGTAATTTTATTATTATTCTTTTATTTAATACAAGAATATTTTAATTGAAAAGATGCAATAATTGTTATTTCTTAATTTGCATTGTGCATCAATAAAATTCTAATATTACAATGAACTGTAATATTGTTCCCATAATGGCTCATATGCAATCCAACTATATAAACTCCAATTCTTAGAGAATACACAATCATCTCAATCAATTCAGATAAAACATACATAGTTATAATTATATATTTGATACATAATTAATGGCTTCATTCACTCATTTCTTCATCGTGGTTCTCATTGTTTCAGGTAAAAGGTTATTTATTTTTATTTATATTATAATTTCTTTTGTGTCAATTTACTTAAAAATAAGTAAAGTTTGATTAATTAGAAAATAATGTTAAAAAAAACAGCTATAGATACAATACCGACAACAATAGAGGCTGCAAGATGTCGGGACACAAGTAGCCCCATCGTAGGAATGAAACCATGTGTTCTTATTACATGTCGCCAACTATGCTATCAAAATCATCCAAGTGCTGGTGCTAGCTCTCTTTGCAGCATTGATTAAGTTACCTAAGATTTGTCTTGCATTTGCTATTATGATTGTTAATTATCGTTTAATATACCTCAAATAACTACTCTATATCGAGTTCTTACAAACTTCTCAATTTAATGATGAGAAGAACAAAAGTATAAATTATCAAAATAAAAATACATGTAAAATCCAACTACACCATTAATACACATTGTTTTTTACTGTTATTATATATCATATATATTGTTGTCGGCCAGACTAAAAATATAACTCATATAATAGAGACCTCTTGTTAACTAGCCACTAGGACAAACTTTCACATCTCAAAGTACATGAGTTGCAAGAAAAAAATATAGCACCAACTTTCAAGTTGAACAAGTCACGTATCAAGTTTATGAGCAACAATAAAATCATTGAAGCTCTTGAGACACATATAAAACTTAAACACTTAAAAATAAATAATTGAAACACTGCATGATGATACAATTTTTGAGGCCTAATGTATTAAATGTGCCCCCAAGTTGTCACAAAAAAATCAACTGCCCCCCTGAACTTTCAAATTGACCCATAGCTAACTCATCTTTCAAAAGGTGGACAACTTTTCTCCCCAAACATTACTTATCAACTTTTGGTTGGTTTGACTTTTTTAAGATGTCGTTTTTTCTGATTTTCACTCTCCAATCGGAAGCTGACATGTGGCGTTTAGGAATCTAAATGGTGCACTTTACAGTCACTTTCAAAGTTCGTGGGAAACGGAATTTTTTAGATTAGCCGAGATAGCTCTCGATGCATTAAGCCTTTTTTACCAAATGATACAATAATCAATTAATGAAATAGGTAATGCTAAGCGATACATCAAGTACAAAAAAAGCTCATAACTAACAGTTCTTATCAAGTTCAATTGGTAAAAATACTATATGACAAAATAAAAGAGAAAATTAATTTAACAAATAGAAGATAATTAACAATACTCAATCATTACGAAGAAATCAATTAAAAAATAAATGATAAGTAAACAATTTAAATTTCGATTTTTTAATTCAAATGTATAATAATGTATTATAATCTATTAAAAAAATAGGAATCATCATTTGAATTTGAATGTATCTCTATTGGTACACTTCTCAAAGCAAAGGTGGGAAGTCCTAAGTTCAAAACCTAACCTCTTAAAAATCCATAATTGTCAAAGAAATAAAAATTAGGAACCTTTTTATAAGAAAAGTTAGGAGTCTAGAATTCAAACAAATCAAATAAGATCTAATTTATTTTTTATAAAACTAAAATTGAATTCATGACCTTACCACAAGTCAAGTGGTATTATGTCTAACAATAAGATCTGTGAACTTTAGCGACAGCATATCCCAATATTCTCATTTGTTCATGCGGGCAAGTGATATTTGAGTTGTATTGAATTATTGAGGGTTAGTTTGAATGTGCTTTCCCAAACTGCTTTTCCGAAAACTATATTTCAAGTTTTTCTTACAAGTAGCATAGTTCATTTTGGAAATAAAACAAGTTAGTCAATTCCTTATTTAAATGTATGAAAGATTAAAATGTGTTATTCAAAATCATAATATGTAAATTCATGGAAAATTATGAGAGAAACTTATTGGGACAACAACTTGAAAATCAATACCAAATAGATCATAATTATTGTATTTAAATTCAATCTAAATTATATAT
>CATIWQ010163889.1:0-24409 GCA_949673415.1 Euphorbia schlechtendalii | reverse complement strand
GTGTCAATCTAGGGCTTACGTGTCTTTAAGCGGTAAACGAAAAGCCCATGTTTTTTTCAAATTTTAAATGTGAGGTAGGCAATGCGCCACGTGTCACACAGGGAAAAAATATCCCTTCAAATGTCATTTCATCTTCTATATAAGGGTTTTCATTTCTTCCTTCCACCATTTCTACAACTTCTTCTTCTCCGGCGGCTGTGTTCTTCTTCATCAAATCCTGTCAAACACCTTTCCCTTCTTGAGATTTCTCCGATCAAGCACACATTTTCTACACAAGTAAGCTTCTATTTCCTCTTTGCGTCTTTCATTATTTCGTTTCTTCTTTCTGAATGATGAACGCCATGTCTGTGCCTTCCTTGCTTATTCTACTTCGAATGTTAAATTAATTCTTGTTCTTTCCGTGTTTGCTTCCTTGCTATTTATATTGCCCATGATTTTAGGATATGTTTTTTGCACATTTCAGTTGGATTTGGAACTGTTTGTGCGCTTTTTGATTTTCCAGAATGGTATGTTCATACGTAGAAACGCTTGTCAGATCTTAACATTATTCATTTTTTGATATAAATGCTGTTTGTTTCTCCACTTTACTGTTTAGATCTGAAATACCAACCTAGGTAATTCAGATATTGTTTGTGCCGCCTCGAACCAACCTAGGATTCTTTAGGATCATCTAACTAATTAGGTTTTTTATTAGGTAACAATGACTGATTCCGCCTCAACCACAAGTAGCTAACTAAGTAGAGAAATGGATGAGATAAACTCCAAGTATTACAAACCTTTAAATGTAGATTATACTGACCATGTCTCAACCTCTTGGAAACCTCCTCCGACAGGAGTTATGTCTGAACCTGGTGAGAGTAGGGCATCCCGCAGCGAGTCCGCTTCATCCTCCCAATCTTCTTCCGCCTCGGCGTGGGCAAAGTTGGATGAGGAGATGGGCCGGTTTCCCCCAGCACCACCTCGAGGATCTATTGGGATCTCATCTCACGCATGTAGGGTGAAGAGAAGTGCGGCTCGCCCTGCGAGGCGGCATGTGGCAACTCGCCCTCTATCAGTGTCTGAAGGACGAGGAAAAATTAGGGAAATAAGGAATAAGACTCCCTCAGTAGATCTGATCGAGTCTGTTCAAGATTCGATAAACTTAGAGTTCGAGAAAGAAGTGTTCCCATGGCTCAAGAAATGTGAAGTGGTACTTCCCTCCAAAGAGCAACGAATCACACGCCCGCCTGAGGGGTATTTCAGTATTTACATGGACCAGATTTGGTCAGGATTTGTTTACCCACTTCCGGAAGGATTAAGTGAAGTTTTGAGAGCCTTTCGCATTAGCCCGGCACAACTTCATCCCAATGCTTGGATAGATCTAGTGGGTCATTACCTAATCTGTACTGGATTAGGAATGCATTTTGATGCCAAATTTTTCAAGCGAATTGCCTCCTTGAGGAAGACAGCTAGTGAGGACTTGTACCATTTTGCTCATCGAGGCGGTTTCTACAAATTTACGCATAAAGTAGAATCATTGAAACACTTCAAGAGTTATTTTGTTTTTATTAGGCGAGAGGACCGCTATCCCAACTTTCCCACTGAATGGAATCTTTCTCCTGAATTAAGTGGTAGCTTCACCGGCTCAGATAGTAGGGTAGAGGCTTTTATGGTTCTTAAGAAGGATATGTGGCCGTGTCAGAATATTAGCTGGGCTATGGTCAATAACATTAGGATTATCGAGCCGGGATAACCGGATCACATTTATCATTCTGGGCTTGATGTTTTCACAGGTATTTACCTTTTCCCTTTTCTTTTCAGTGTTTAATTTCCCTTCGACCGGTGAACTTGTGCAACAAGCTGCCAAAGGATCGAAGGGCTCTAAACGTTCTTCTGATCAAGCGGAGCCTTAAATTTTGACAGCAGCCCCTGGCATTCGAGGCGGAGATCCCAGCAAGTGCACAAGGAAGCGGAAAGCTCAGACTATGGAGGATGTCCCCGAGCCTGCTGCTGCACCTAATTCCTCTACAGCTGAAGAGACTACCCTTCTACCGGTAAGAACTCAGTTTTCTCTATAGTGGCCCTTTGTTTGGCTCTTAACTTATTTCTTTATCTCAGAGCGCACCTTTGGATACCCCGGCCGACTCCTCCAAGCAGATTACCCTGGAATCTATCCAGGCGGATCTGCTTTCTTTCGTTGGCGAGGGCAATCCCTCAATTTATGCCACCCCCATCTACTGAAAACTATCTTGCCCCTTCCTTTAGAGAAGAAGGACTTGGCTAATGAGAGTCTTCTTCAGTCGTCAAAGTCTCTCTTCATGATATCTACCGAGCTAATTTCTTTTTCTAGGATTTTACTATTTAACCTTTTATTGATGTTATGTGGGTTTTTTAGATGGCCTCTCGGGTGGCTGAAATGACTCGAAAGAGTCGAGACGTGGCGCGGCTTCAGCGAACTCATGAGCTCGCCTCCCTCGAGCTAGAAAAAGCAAATAAGAAGAACAAAGATCTTGAGGCGGAGAAGGCTGAGTTAAGCCGGCTACTGGAGGAGGCTAACAAGAAGGTCGAGGAGATGACATTGGCGAAGGATAAGCTGCAGAAAACCATCTCGAAATATGAGGCGGAGATCCCCAAAGTGATCTATGACTATAGCCAGGCCATGCTCAATATGGCGATAGATGGCCGGGAGTATGGCCGCCTGGTTTTCGATGCGTGTAAGGCTCGCCACTCGGATCTTCCCAAGGACCTCTTGGCGGGTGTGAAATATCCCAACGAGCCTGAGGAGGAAACAACATTGGATGGGTCAGCAGAGGAGGAGGCGGAAAAGGTGATGATGCCGAGTCATCCCACCTCTTAGCATAGGACATTTTTGCATTTATTTTTCAACGTTTTGTAAGAATATTTGGGCACTGTTTCCCGTATTAATGTGAAATTATTATCATTTCCGCCTTGGGCGTTGTTATGTTTATCTTATACATGCCATAGCTAAGAATTGAGCCATCATCTCGGCTTTTCATTTATCCTTAAATACGTAGGTCTAACGCCATTGAGCCGCCTCAATGATATTTCGTTTACATACGTTTAGGTTTTATGCAATTGAGCCGCCTGAAGGGTCCTATGATTGCCATTTCATTGATTTTCAGGTCTTATGCGATTAAGCCGTCTCCATGGCCTTATGATTTCCATGTTATGTTATTTAGGACTTATGATTGAACCGCCTAAGTGATATATATTCTTTTATCTAATTAATTGTGCAATCTCAAAGTATGATCAGTACTAAAATGTGCACGTTTTGAAATGATTCAACTTTATTGAAAAGATTTTAAAAAAAGTACATCTGGGAATTCTATGCATCCAGTTACCTATCTCTTTCTAAGGGTGGGCCGCCTCATTAAAAACCTTTAGGAAAAAACCTATAAAGGAAAAGAGTACGGCCGCCTGGGTCCCCTAAGAGTTATTTGCCATGTAATATGGTCTTAGCTTTGCAATGTTCCATGTTCTTGGAACCTCCTTTCCTTTCAATGTCCGCAGCTTGTAGGTTGCTGGTCCAATGACTTGTGAAACTTGGTAGGGGCCTTCCTAGTTCACCACCAGCTTGCCTTTTCCTTAGCGTGCCTGTGAGGCGGTTGCGTCTTTAAGCACTAAGTCGCCTTCATTGAGTCGGATTTCTCTAACTTTCACGTCATGGTATTTGGCGATCCTGGCTTTGTAGGTGGCCATTAGAATACAAGCCCTTTCCCGCTTCTCTTGTAAGTCATCGAGATGATATCTCAGGTTGATGTCATTTTCTTTCTCCGTGTAGTACGCCACTCGGTCTGAAGGAGGACTGATTTCAATGGGTAGAACCGCCTCAACCCCGTACACCATTGAGAAAGGTGTTTCTTTGGTGGATGTGCATGGGGTCGTTCGGTATGCCCATAGCACGTTAATCAACTCGTCCGGCTAAACACCCTTCCTTTCCAGCACTCTTTTCTTGATTCCTTGACCAAGTGTTTTGTTTGTAATTTTCGTCTGGCCATTAGTTTGAGGGTGAGCTACTAAGCTAAAGTGGGTCTCGATTTTTAACTCCTTGTAGAAATCTTGGAATTTGCTCGATGTGAATTGCGTACCATTGTCTGAGATGATCCAGTCAAATATTCCGAATCGCATAATGATGTTCTTTTTTACGAAGTCAATCACTCATTCCGGCGTGATACTGTTGAGAGCCACCGCCTCAACCCATTTAGTAAAATGGTCTATGGCCACTAAGATCCACTTCCTTTGCCCGCTTGCCTCAGGGAGAGGTCCTGCAATGTCAATCCCCCATGTTGCGAATGGCCAGGCGGTCATTAGGGGGCGTTAAACCGCGTGAGGGATGTGAGATTTTTGTGCATGAATTTGACATTGATGGCAGGATTTGACATACGTCTCCACGTCTAATTTCATAGACTCCCAATAAAACCCTGCCAGGCTTGCTCTCCTGACTAATGTCACTGCCGCCTGGTACGAGCCACAATCCCCTTCATGGAGTTCTTGTAGGATCTTGGCTCCATCCTGAGATGTGATGCACTTTTTCCAAGCGTCAGAATATGATTTTCTGTAGAGCTCTCCATTTAGCAAGGAGAACCGCATAGCTTTCCTTGTTGTTTTGGTAGCTTCCATTTTATCATCTGGCAGTTTGTTCATGGCGAGGTAATCGTAGATGGTTTTCATCCACCTGAGATCTCGCCGCTCAACCATAAAGCTTGCCTCTGTTTAATTGTTCGGGTGGACGATTACCTTATATGGACACGTGAGCTTTTTCCAGTCTTCTTTGCTCGAAGCTGCCTTGGCTAGTTCATCTGCTCTCTCATTTTCTTTTCTAGGGATATGCTCGATCTTCCAGGCTACCCCTTTTGACTCTAGTATCTCAACAAGATTTCTTATCTTAGAGAGATACTTTGCAATTTCTCTGTCTTTCATCTCGAAGTTTCTGTTAATCTAGTTAGCAACCAGTCTGGAGTCACTTTTGAGCAGCAGTCGATCCGGTGCTATCTCTCGGGCTTGCTTTAGCCCTTTGATAACCGCCTCATACTCCGCCGCATTGTTCGTTACCGGAAATGCTAATTTGGCCGCATAAGAAAATCTTATCTTTTCGGGTCCTCGAATGTACACTCCGACTCCGGCTCCATCTTGAGAGGATGCTCCATCTACCAGGATTTCCCATTCTTCAGTCTTGATGTCTTTGGCGGGCTCGAGCCCTACAAATTCCACTACAAAGTCCTCCAATACTTGCGCTTTCATGGCACCCCTGCTTTCGAATCTAATGTCGAACTCCCCCATTCGGATAGCCCACTCGGCCAATCTCCCTGACGTCTCAGGCCATTGGAGGACCTTTTTCAGCAGGAAGTTGGTTCTTACTATAATTGTGTGAGCCTGGAAGTAGGGTCTCAACCGAGTGGAGGCCGAGATCAACGCTGGGGCGAGTTTTTCAATCCGGGGGTATCTAAGCTCCGCATTCTTTTGCACTTTGCTGGTGTAATATATCAAGAATTGATCCTGCCCTTCCTCTCGAACCAACACTATACCCACCGCTTTGTCGGTGGCAGCCAAGTATATGTAAAGCGTGTCTTCCGGCTGGGGTGTGCTGAGGAGCGGAGGTTTTCCCAAGAACATTTTTAGCTCTTCAAATGCCCTTTGACAAGGCTGATCCCATTTGAAGTTTTTGTCTTTTTTCATTGCCTTGTAGAACGGCATGCATCTCTTGGCTGAAAAGGATATGAATCTTCCCAATGCATTAATTCGTCTGTTCAGTCATTGGAACTCGTTTAGCTTTCGAGGCGGTTCCATCTTCAATATTGCTTCGATCTTCTCTGGGTTTGCCTCGATTCCTCATTGGGAAATCATGAACCCCAAAAACTTGCCACCTTTTACACCAAAAGTGCACTTTTCCGGGTTAAGCTTCAGGCGGTATTCTTGCAATATATTAAAAACTTTCCTGATATCCTTTGCATGTTCTGCCTCACTCTTGCTTTTGATAATCATATCATCGATGTACACTTCCACCGACTTTCCGATCTCGTCTCTGAACATCTCATTGATCAACCTTTGGTACGTCGTTCCCGCATTTTTCAAACCAAAAGGCATGACCGTATAACAATAAGTGCCTTCATGCGTTATGAAAGATGTTTTTTCTTCATCAGCCAGATGCATGGGGATCTGGTTATACCGGCATTTTGCATCCAACAACGACTATACTGCATAGCCTGCCATTGCGTCTGCTAACTGATCCATACTCGGGAGGGGGTAAGCATCTTTTAGAGTTGCTTTGTTCACGTCAGTGAAATCGATGCACATCCTGTAAACCCCGCTTGGTTTCTTCACCAGCATCACGTTGGATGATCAAGTCAGGTAACGAACCTCCCTTATGTGCCCCGCCTTCAACAGTTTGGTCACCTCTTCTTCAATGGCTCTTTGTCTCTCGGGTGCATGGTTCCTTTTCTTTTGAATGACCGGCTCGATATTTGGGTTTAAGCTGAGCTTATGTTGCATGACCTCAGGCTTGACTCCTATGAGGTCTTCAGATGACCATGAGAAAACATGTTGCTGATCTGTCCGGGCATAAATTATTTCCGCCTTTGCATCATTGTCCAGGTTCTTCCCTATCTTAAGTGAGCGATCGGGGCTGACCTTGAGTTCCTCCAGCTCTTCAGCCGCCTCAATCTTCTCTGGCCGGTCAGCCTCCAACTCCTCTTCCACCAGGAGTAATTCTCTGCATAATGAGGCCATGTATGCCTCCTGAGCTACTTGAGGGTTGCCGATTACTATAGCAGTCCCATTTGTAGTCGGTATGTGAAATGCCATGTCCATCGGGGAGATGAGCATGTGAGTTTCCATTTGGAATGGTCTGGCCAAGATGACATTGAAACCCACCAAGATATCGGCGATGGTAAACTCTACTTTCCCGCGGAACTTGTGCCTGAGGCTATCCATTTCTACTTCTAGTGATACTTCACCCAACGACTGTATGGGCTGACCATTAATCCCAATGAGTGGTGAGCACCCGGCTCAAATTCGAGAGTGATGGACCCCCAACTTCTCAACAACGCTCTTGGTGACAATATTTACTATGCTACCCGTATCTAGGAGGATTTTCTTACTATGAAGTTTTCCATAATTGCTTCGACAACTATGGGATCGATGTGCTATTTTTCAACCAACGAATTTTGTCTGAACGATTTTAATATTTCAGCCTCGCTCTTAACATTGTTCTTTTTGCTAGACGAGTCTCTAGCTTTCTTTAGGGGTGATTCGAATTCTGGTCCGCCTGCAATCACCATTATTATCCCCTTTATTCCGTCGAACTTTCTATTCGAGTCTTCCTCCCTTTCTTCTTCGCTTCCCTCTTTCCTCTCTTGTCTCCTAGTGATTCCCTTCACAAACTGGCTAAACTTTCCCACCTTGATCAGCTCATGTACTATGTCTGCTAAAGACCGACAGTCATCTGTGTGATTTCCTTTAGCTCTGTGATAGTCACAGTATTTGTTCAGGTCGCGCCCCAAGGAGACTCTGTCTGGGATTTTATGGAAACGAATGTTCTTTTTCTCTGGGGTCTTTTTGAGAGCCACTAATATCTGGCTCAAAGGTGCGTTCAACCTCGACTTTGACCTCCTCGTCCTCTCCGTCTTCTATCGTCCATCCTTAGTCTATCTTCCCTCCTAGCTTCTCTGGCCCAACCTTCTTTCTTCCTATTGAAATGTATTTCATCAGCAGGGATCAAATCTTTAGCCATTCCCAACATTTGTTACAGGTTTTTAGGATGCCTTGTAAGGATCGCGTTCCTCAGGTCTCTACTACGGGTTCCTTTAATCATTGCCTCTTTCGCATTGCTGAAATCCATATCTCTTACTTCTAGGCAGGCTTCATTGAATCAGTTGTAATAGTCATGAAGACTTTCTTCTTGTCCTTGCACAATTTCATGCAAACTTCTTGTTACCAAGCTAGCTAGGGCAGATCCTAAAAAATGCTTGCAGAATGCGTCGCTAAGCTTATCTCAACTTTCTATGGAATTAGGAGGCAGCGAGGTGAACCATCGGGTCGCTGGTCCGCTTAGCGTGGCAGAGAAGTATCGACATATATACACTTCTATGGCCCCCGCCATTTCCATTCTATTCTTGAAATCAGTAGCGTGATAATTAGGATCGTCTTTTCCCGTGTATTTGTTGAAAGTGGGTATGTAGACAATTCTTGGCAGGGTCTGGTCGAGGATGTTTTTCTTAAAAGGCGAGAAATTGGTTCTTGATGTCGCCTCTTGATAAGGGATGGCCAATTTTGCAAAAAGCTTCTTAGCTTTTTTTTTAAATTCCGGGTCATCTTCGTCTTCACTTTTCGGCTCGACAGGTCTTTTTAAATTTCTCGCTTTGGGGGTTGGTTCAGGCTGCTTGCTTGTTCCTAGCCCTTGAATGGCGGCCAACGTTGGCCCTATGTCTCCAGGCGGAATATGACCCTCCTTCATTGCGGATATCAGCCCCTGAAGTAATGATAGTTGAGTTGTCTGCCCGACTAAAGTTTGCCCCAAGGATTCTGCCGATGGGTTTTATCCCATAGGCTGAGTGGTGATGGCGCACTGAGTTGAGGAGAATGTGACAGAGGATATTTGGGGATTGGCATGAGGGATGCCCGTTGGGAAAGTTGGTGGTGTAATGTCATAGAGTTGGGGCGGCATGTGTCCTTGTGATGCGCTGTCAAAATCGTCGATTAGATTTCATAGCGCTATTGTGTGGCGTCTGGATATGACCAGACCTACTTTGCTCAAATCACCATACATCACGGCGGATGTGATGTATGTTTGTACAACTGATTTTCGATAGGCTTCCATCTCTTCCGGGGTTTTTTTGTATTTCTATTGCAACTGGAGGAGTGGGTTGTCTCCACCACCAGGTTCATTATTTATGGAGCGTTCGCCAATCTTAGGCGCTGACGCTCCGGTGAAGGTTATTCCTATTGTTGGGAGGTTGTTGTTTGTTCCGTCGTGAGCCATATGAGAGTTGACTAGAAACTGAAGGTCTTTGATTAACAAAATGTTTGTGCGAACTGATATCCTTGTTAACAGGTATGTTGGAGATTCCTCGCTAAAGTCCAAGATAAAAGGAATCCTTTGACATGCGCCGTTTCTCACTGTTTCCGTGCAACTCTGCAATGTCAGCAAGTCAAGCATTCATAGAATTCCACATTGCATTTCTCATGCCTCTCTTTCAAAATAGATTGCTTGAAGGAAAAGAGTTTTGATGCATCAAGAGTAACAGATTAATCTCGCACCTTAACGTTCGAAATCTCTGTCTCTAAAATTCTTAGAATTCATTTCAAATAGGCAAATTTGAAAGATATACAAAGAAGAGAAAGTGAAGATAAATTCAGAACGAGAAGTTTGTAATGGCTACTTCAAAGAACTTTAACTATAAATAGAAGAGTGAAACAGACGTTTAGATTTGGTGAATCACCTCGAATTTCTTAAGAGCTGAAATTCTGTTCAATCATTCCAGCTTTCAAAAATTCCAAATCAAGCAATTAGAGTAAACATGAATTGTCTTATCTATTTGTAATAGAGAGTAATCACTTAAGGTTTAACATTGTAAAGGATTCAATATTTTTATAAGTTGAAATTCTCAGTTCAAAATTTCTTTTCATAAATCTGAGTGACAGTTTGGGAAAGGTACCCAAACTATGTTTGAGTGGTAGTTAGAAAGGAAAGTACTTTCTGTAATCGTATCTACCCTCTGTAAAGGCTTCTCCGCCTAAGTAATTAAGGATTTCAGTAGTGGATTAAAGCTCAGAAAGGAATCTGGGGACTAGAGGTAGGCTAGGGGCTGAACCAGGATAAAATCTCAGATGTTAACTTTCTAACCTTTGTCAATTATCTTTATTGCATTCCTCTCATTCATCATTCTCTTAGTTTACAAGTTTTACCTAAGAAACCAATCCAAGTTGGGTAAAGTACTCAGTAGAGATTGAAGATAAACTATGCCAGAGAAGTTGAGTAGTTTATAGTTTTTAGACCCAACTCATCATGCTTCACTCTACATGCATCTAAAAACTAAACTTGGAAAAAAAATTTATAAAATTTGAAAAGAACCAATTAAAGCATTCACCCCCTCTACTGTTTATATTAAGCTGTTTCGGATCAACACGTGGTATCAGAGTAAGTGCTCAACTTATAGACTAATATCTTGAGTTAAAGATCTAAAATGGCTTATAATAGCTATAGCTTTGGCGTAGGACAGATAATTCTCCTTATAGAAGGAATGTTTGTAACTAGACCTCCTTTGTTTGATGGTAATCACTAAATGTTTCAGAAAAATCGTATGAAAAACTTCATATAATCACAGAGCATGCAAGCGTGGCTCGCTACAGAGCTTGGCCTTGGAATTCTTACAATTGTGAGGAATGTGGAACGTGTCCCAATTGATCTAGAGGATTATGATAATGCTGACCTGAGGCTTCTTAAAGAGAATGCGACAGCCATCAACTACTTACATTGTACGCTAGATCTTACAAAATTTAATAGGGTCTCGGGCTGCGAGATGGTGCAAGAAATCTGGAGGAAGCTGGAGATTACCTACGAGGGGACTAATAAGGTTAAGGAGTCGAAGATCAACCTCATGCTCATGGAGTATGAGCTGTTCTAGATGGGCACTACTGAAGTTATTCAATCTATGAATACTAGGTTCATTAACATTCTTAATGAACAGAAGAGATTAGGCAAGGAGTTCACCGAGGAAGAGCTGGTGAAGAAGATTCTCCGTGTTTTCACTGTTGAGTGGGATGCCAAGAAGAATGCGATCAAAGAGGCTGATGATCTAAAAGACCTATAGCTACGATGAGCTCATATGCACCTTGATGACTCAGGAGATGTTCCTGAGGAAATATAGTGATGACTCTAGAAGGAGTAAAGGTAAGGAGAGAGAGGGAAAAGCCATTATCCTAAAACCTTATTCACTAGATAAACCCTCTAGCAGTGATTCGGATGAACAAATGGCTAATCTGACGAGGTGATTTATGCACTTCATGAAGATGGACAGAAAGTTCAAGAAAAAGAAGTTTCTCTCTAAATCAAGTTAATTTAGCATCAGCGTGGAGCTGAGGAAGGACCCAAGAAGGAGCACAGTAAAGATATCAAGTGCTTTGGCTATGGGGAAAAAGGCCATATTTTATCATCCTATCCAAAGACCAAGAAGGATAAATATAAGAAGAGGTTTGTAAAGAAGAATGAGGCACTGCTGCCACCTGGAGTGATTTTGAAGAGTTTTCCTCATTTGATGAAGAAGCAACAGATTTCGCTAACCTCTGCGTAATGGTGATTGAAAATGAAAGGGGTGAGAGCTCACCATTTGCTTTTAAGAGCAACCAATCAGCTGTTGAATCTAAAGTTGAGCGAAACAAGGGGAAGAGTTCACAAGCTGAGGTACATACTGAAATCTCTTTGTCCATTGAAGAGTTTTCCCAGGTACTCTTTAATGTTATGAAGCTGACTAATAAGTTAGGGAAAAACATCAAGGAGCTAGTGAAGAGAAGAGAAGATTAGGAAGATACGGTTGCTTCCTTGTCTCTTAATATCCGCTTTCTTTAAGAAAAAGCTGAGTATCAAGAATGTCAGAACATCAAGCTCACTAAGTAATTAGATGAGTTGATTGCTGAGATTACAAATTTAAGGGAGAAATGGGTTCCTCCTCCAGCCAACGGTCCAACTTCGAGTAACTAAACTCGCAATTCTAAGAGGAAGAATTTCTCTAAAAAGAAGAAAGCGAGCCAGCCTAAAGTGAAAGTGGTGCATGAATTTTCTGGCAAAGCTAAACATGCGACAGTTCTTTGTAGGCATAAAAATGGTTATTATGAAGAGTATGACTGGTCTAATTTAAGAACTTCTAACAAAGGAAGACCCAACTCAAAAGTATGGTACCTAAGAAAACGTAATTGCTTTGCAGGTGAGCCTAAGATCCGTTAATGACATTGGAATGTGGTATTTGGATAGTGGATACTCTAGGCATATTATGGGAGATGAAAGCCAGTTCATCTCATTGTAGCGCAAAAGAAATGGAAGTGTTAGTTTTGGAGATAACCAAAAGGGAAAGATTGTAGGTTGTGGCATTGTTGATGTTTCTCCTTCAATCGAAGAGGTTTTTCAAGTCAAAGGACTCAAGTTCAACTTTCTTAGTATAGCCCAGTTGTGTGATAAAAGGCAGAAAATTTACATTTAATTCAGAAGGTTACTTAGTTATTGATTGTAAGACTGGCTCAACTATACTCTTTGCTCCTAGAATTAACAATGTGTACATGATTGATTCATCCTCGTGCTCCACTAATTTTTGTCTTGTATCTAAAGAGGATAATGCGTGGCTTTGGCATAGAAGGTTGGGTCATATAAATATGAAAAGTCTGTCCAAAAATGCCAAAAAGTAACTAGTTGTGGGTTTACCCAGTATCAAATTTGAGAAGGATAAACTTTTCTCAGCTTACCAACTCGGTGAGCAAGATAAGAAATCATTCAGGTTAATTAATCATGTAGTAACTAAGTGATAATTGGAGCTCCTCCACCTAGATGTTTTTAGCCCAGTTCAGCTTATGAGCATGGGTGGTAAGAGATTCTCATTGATAGTTATGGATGACTTCACGAGATTTACTTGGGTAGTCTTGCTAAGTAACAAAGATGAAACATATGAATCTTTTATCAAACTCAGTAATCGGATAATGAATGAAATATGAACTAAAATCAGTAGAATCTGAAGTGATCATGGACGTGAATTCGAGAATTTCCATTTCGAAGAATTCTATTCAGCACATGGTATTGACCATAACTTTTCTGCTACTTAAATGCCTCGATAAAAAGGGATTGTAGAAAGGAAGAATAAAACCATAGTTGAGATGGCTCGATCCATGTTGAGTGATAACAATCACCAAAGTACTTTTAGGTAAAATCTGTTAACACAACCTGTTATATCTTGAATCGGGTTTTAATTCGCCCAATTCTTGAGAAGACACCCTTTGAGCATTGGCGAAGGTCGAAAGCCTATGATTGGTCATCTCAGATCATTTGATTATAGGTGCTTTATTCCTAACACCAAGGATCAGCTAGGTAAGTTTGATCCTAAAGCTGATGTAGGTATCTTTTTGGGAACTCAGCTAACAACAAGGTATATAGAATATATATCAAGAGAATCAGCCTATTAACGGAGTCTAAGCATGTGGATTTCGATGAACTAACAATGTAGTTAGACGTCCATCTGATGGAGATGAAGGAGTAACTCAACAAGATAATCCACTCAGCATGCCACTCTCTGTGCTACCCAACCCAACACAAGAACCTGAACCTTAGTAAGTTAAAGGAGATGAAGATCTATCTATCAACTTTAATAAAGAATATGACCAAGCTCAGCCTTAACAACTAGATGCAGAAACTCCAATAGTAGATCCAATCTACCAATAGAGATTAGAACTCATCGCAATCACCCAATCGAAAGCATTGTAGATGATTTTCATAATCTAGTGATGACGCGAGGTTAGCTCAACAGGATAATGAGCCATCAGCTTTCATCTCATTGATTAAACCCAAGAAGTTCAAAGATGCTGAAGGAGATGGTTATTGGATGATCTCAATGCAAGAGGAGTTGGATCAGTTCAAGCAAAATGATGTTTGGGATCTAGTTCCATAGCCTAAAGGAAAATAAATCATCGACGCTAAATGGGTTTTCAAGAACAAGCTTGATAAAGATGACATTATTGTCAGGAATAAGGCCAGGCTTGTTGCTTAGGGCTACAATCAGCAAGAAGGCATCTATTATGATGAGACTTAGCTTTTATAGCTTAGCTTGAAGTAATTTAAATCCTGTGTGCTTTCGCATCTTATATGAACTTCAAATTGTTTCAAATGGATGTCAAAAGTGCATTCCTGAATGGATTCATTCAAGAGGAAGTCCATGTTCGCTAACCTTCAAGCTTTGAAGATCCAAATAATCCTGAGCACGTCTTTAAACTTAAGAAAGCTCTCTATGGATTGAATTAGGCTCCAAGAGCTTGGTATGAGAGGTTGAAAGGAGATGTGTTGCTAGTTCAAATCTATATTGATGATATTATTTTTCAAGTAACTGATGAAAAGTTATGCAAGGAGTTCAGCAAGAAGATGAAGAGTGAATTTGAAATGTCCATGATGGGAGAGCTTAATTTCTTTCTTGGATTCTAAATTAAGCAGAGTGAAGATGGAATCTTCATTAGTCAATCTAAATATACCAAAAAAATTCTGAAGAAGTTTGACATGGAATATTCGAAGCCAATGTCCACTCCCATGGTCACTGATATTATCTTAAGTAAGGATGAAGCTAGTAAATCAGTAGATAGTAAGTTCTACAGAGGTTCTATTGGCTCTCTTTTTTATTTAACAGCTAGTATGCCAGACATTCAGTATGTTGTGTGCTATTGCGCACATTATCAAGCTGACCTCGGAGAATCTCACTTAGCATCAATGAAGAGAATTCTCTAGTACTTGCAAGTTTGACTTAATGCAGGTCTGAGGTATCCCAACAACTCATATTTCACTCTTGGAGGATTCACAGATGCTAACTATGGCAAAGACAAGCTCAACAGGAAAAAGCACTACAGGAGGATGTCATTTCCTTGGAGAATGCCTTGTGTCATGGTATAACAAGAAGCAAACTTCTATTGCAATGAGTGCAGCTGAAGCTAAGTACATGGTGACAGGAAGTTGTGTAACACTACTGGCATAGATTAACCAACAACTGGAGGATTATGGTGTAAAGTCAAAATGTCTTAAAGTTATGTGTGATAACAAAAGTACAATAGACCTATCCAAGAATCCTGTTTAACATGGCAGGATAAAGCATGTCAATATTCAACATCACTTCATAAGAGACATTTTGTGCTAAGGGGAAATGTAAAATTGGAGTATGTTCCTTCTGAGGAACAGAGAGCTAACATATTCAACAAACCATTGGCCAAGGAGCAACTTAATGTTCTAAGGTAACTAACTGGAATGGCAAACCCCATTTGAAGAAAAATCAAAATTTTGGCTAAGTGTTAAAGATCAATTCTTTACTCAGCCGAACGAGATAATAGATACTTACCACCATCTATATTTTAAAGTAATGTTGTGAGATTCGATTTTGTGGTTAAAATTTCAAAAGCCACTTTATTCAAAGGTTGCTCATGAATTGGAACCATCCACTATCAAACTCATTGTTTTACTATGTCAGTTAGTTAAGTGTTAATCTGAATGTTGATTTTGATCGTGGATTTTGAGAGAGCCACATATCCTTGCAAATTATAGATTGCTTAAAAAGCTGTGATGCGGTGAAGAGAGAGGTTACTTCCTTTTTGAATTTTAATCTCTTCAACTGCAAAAGAACACTAATTTTTCTCATCACTCTCAAATTTCTCTCAACTACAATGGCTTGCACTAAGAAGACTCTTAAGCTTTAAGGAGAATCTAGGAAGAAGATGTTCATGCACATAAATGGAACACTGCAAAGAATCACTTCCCCCTCTAGAATAATTTTTACCAAGGTGGAATGGGATGGGGATTGGACTTCGGTCTAGTGTTTGAAGTGAACTATGAAAGACTTTTGTAAAATAAGTTCATACATAAGGTGATGAAGTAGCAAAATCTTAGTCAATTCTTGTTGCTTGAAGTTCCTACTATCAAGAGCCTCATCAGAGGCTTCTACTCAAGCTTCTACTCCATCTAAGGCTATGAGGATGTTCATTTGGTGGATTCAACAACATATCATATCTCATCTATGCAAAGTTGGTGTCTAGCCTTCTGAACATGCCTTTTAATGGCACCAAGCTGATAAGAATAGGAGATGAGGAGAAGGTTGCGGTCCTAGTAGATTGGGAACTTACAAACTATGGATCTAGGGAAATTGCTGCATTAGGGATGAGTTAGGAGGCGAGAGCTTGTCATGAGCTGCTAGTGAAGATTCTGTTACCCAACACCAAGTCACTAAGTAGCTGCATTTATTTTGAGAGGTGTATGGTCTACCATATGGTAGAAGATAAGCAACTTAACTAGTCACAGTAGCTTATGCATCACTTGACCAAAATTATTACTATCTACCATTATGGTTTACCTCATCACCACTCTAATGAAGGCAATGAGGCTAGATATAGCTCCATTTTTTGGATGGACCACGGGAAAAAGTCATTCCAGTGAAGAAGGTTCTGGATATTGCTCACTTCAACAAGTTGAAGAATAGGTAGGTTCACACCCGCTATACAAAAGTCCAAGACCTAAAGTTGAAGAAGGCATGGGTTGAGCCAATAGTATTCCCAAAGGTTGTGTTGAACGATGATGAAGATGCATTTATTATTGATTAGGAAGGGTCTAGTGAAGAGACCGTTGAAGACGTGCCTTTAACTACTCAATTGGAGCAACTCCTAACATCTTCTACAACTCCTCTAATAGAAAAAGCTGGCTCCCAAAGAGCTAAAGCCAGCCCAGTAAAAGAAAGGGTAAGAGATATGCCTGCGTTGCCTTCAGCCAAGAAAAGAAAGCCTTTAAAGTTAAAGACTCGTGCTTAGAGGGAAGCTGAGGTGAAATAAAAAGCTAAGGAACCTAAGAGACTAGCTGAGGAAGCGAAGGATGCCAAGGAGCAAGAGGAGACCCTAATTCAAAGAAAGCATAAACTTGAGGCTGTTAGACATGATGTATGCCCTAGAGGTAATTAGGGTGATATATCTTAATTAGTTATAATTTACAAAATGTTTCGTGTTATTATTAATAATAAAAGGCATCTTTGTTATTTATCAGTGCTTTTGTTTATATTTATGTATCTTGCTGGTATCATATATGTATAGTATTATATATATGTGCATTGATGAGATAAAATTCGTGACTACTTCATAGCGTAAAAGTGTAAGGACATAGTGGGAGCTATGCGGTTGAGAATTGCACATATGTGTTACTATAAATAGTCTAAATATCCATAGTCATAATTTCATTGAGACTAGACATTAATGAAGCAGACATACTGCATGTGTAGGCTTACTCCTTGGATTAGATCCAAGCAGCCGATCTCACAAGCTGAAGGTGGTACCTTGAGCTAACACATGAATGTATTCGAGTAATACATTGGAGATCACTATAATACAGACATTCAGAAATAACAATATCCATGTGTTGGTGTTATGTCTTATTGCAGTAGAAGTACAAGTATCCTCAGACTTGAAAAACATGTTACCTTATGTAGGAATTGTTATAGTTTGGGTCATACTCATTCATACCCTAGTAATTAGGATGACACGGGTGATTATGGGTATATTGATGATCACATTTTGGTAAGCTAAGTAGTCAAGATGGGATCCATCACTCCTGATATAGTGATATAATGGGAGATGTGCCTTATGGCCTCTTATTGAAGAAACTCATTGATAAACCTTTGATCAGAGTATAAGATTGATAGAACGAGTTTCTAGTCAATCTTGATACATTATGGTGAGTGGTGTTCTTCATGAACAAGTCTAATTCCAGGGTAGCTACGGCTATTACATGAGTTGACACTTAATCCGAGCTCAATAAACTGGATGGTACTTAACCTAATGGAAGGAGTTTATTGTATTGGTTACTACTGCAGAACCGAATCAAGTTACAAGCATGTGACTTTCCAAGTATCGAGGATCATTCACCTTTGCTAGAAAGCCCATTTGATTGTCTAGAGTTATCGAGTTCCATATCGGTCTAGAACACTGAGCATAAAGGTTCTCGGATGGGAAGCCAAGTTTAGGTTAACCTATAGCGGCTCTATATTTTGGGATCCTATGAGGTTACACACTTTAGGTCTTTTCCGGACTAAGTAAAGAACATATGAACTACGTCTATGCTGAAAATATTTGTTTTGTCAAATTTGTTGGAAGAATTATTAATTGGTTGGAACAAATAAGTAATTAAAAGGATTAAATGAGAAAATTGGGAAAATTGCATGGAGAGGTGCAAGAGAATTTTTCCCATTGCGAGTGGGCCTCGAACAAACATGGATTGTTCAAAGTAGGGCCTTCCCGGCTACCTCGCGAGCTAAAAAGCTCAGAGGGTGCTAACGCATGAGCTCGGGGTAGGGCTTGCCTTGTAGCAAGGAGGTGTGGGTTAGTCTGCGGGTCTTAAGGCTTCACGCGGCTGACCTAGTTTTATGGGAAGGGATTTTTCCCATCCCACATTATTAAATAAGGGGAGTTTTTCACTCCCCTCTCCCTATAAATAGGTATCCCCTCTCCTCCTTATTCCGTACTTCAACTTAGCCTTTTTCTCCAAGTTCAATATCTTTTCTTTAAGATATTTTGTGAGATCCTCTACGAGTTTCTCCAAGCGATGAATAATTCTTTAGAATGATCTTTTTATTTTGAAGTGAGCCTTCTCGGTTAATATTTCCAGGCTGGTCTTCGAGCGATCTAGCAGTTGCTATCTACCAACGGGTTCTACCTCAGCAGAGGTTTTGGTTGATAAAGATCCGTGTGGATCAATCGTAGAGGCCATCCTAGTTTGGAGGTTAGTGCTAATGGAGTTCTGTCAAATTGCTCTAAGGGAACGCCGCATCTAAAAGAGAGAGAAGCACGCATCAACTGGTAATGTTCTAAACATAGATGTTAGGTTTCTTTTATGAGTTTTATAAACCTATTGGAATCTATGAAACGTTTCAACTTAGATTATATCAATCATGGCATGCTTAAGAGATCCTTTATTAATTTTAAGTTTTGAAATTCTACCTTGCAACGTTGCATGTCAATTACTGTTTTGATTAACCAGATGAGGTAACCAAAGAGGATGTAGATCAAAGGAACCCTAAGAAAGGCAAAGAGGACCCTGAAACTACAAAACCTAAGGTTGCATCCCATGTGGAAGAAATTCTAGTAAAAGCAAGGGGCACCCAGCACAAGTGCTCTGCCACCACCCATCCTGTCAAGCGAAATATCCTAGTGGTGAGGAGTGATGAGGAGGATGCAAATGATGTGGAGATCATCGATTATGAAGAGTATGATCTTCCTAATTCAAGCATCCCAAGCTAAATTCACACAGCTTAAGTCTCTTACTACTCAAGCTGAGTTACTTGAGGTTGACCCATCCTTGGGTCAAATAGCCAACCCCCCATGTACCTTTAAATCCTTCTCCCATTTATTCTGTAAATTCTCAATCCTCTTCACATGCAAATTCTTCAATTCCTACTCCTATAAATTCCCAAATTCCTATTCCTTCTATAAATTCTCCTCCTCAATCTCAACAAACTATAAATTCTCCTGAATATGCCCCTTCTTCTCCTATTCGACCTCAAGATTCATTCTCTCCTCCTCCTAACACTGAAACTATAATAATCCCTTCTCCTGCAAAATCTAAACCACTCCCACTTCTTCAAATGTACAAACTTCTAAACCTAACCTTTCTTCACAACCATCCACTACCCCTTCAATCCATTTGATTAGGGAATTTCCTAACGTTGGGAACTTCGCTCAGCATGGAAAAGCAAGCGAGGAAGGTACTAAGGCAAATTTTACAGCCAGTGAAATACCTCCTTCTAGTAGTGAGCCACTCCAAGAGGACGTGGTTGATTCAGCCATCTTGGCTCAGATACAGGTGTTGGCAAGGAAGAAATTCCCAAGTCTCAAGTATGATGTTGAGTTGGATGGGGCAGTTAACAAATTGCTACTGACTCAGGAATTAATGGACTTATCCATGAAAGCTAAGGCTAAGCTCCTTGAGTTTGAAACGCACTCAAGAATTCCTTTCGAATCAATCTACTATGAAGAATTTGAGAAGATTCTAGGAAGTTTGTTTACAATTCACAAACATCTGGCAAAGGAGAGTGCCAGAAGCTTGGTGACAAGATGGCTCTGATCCTTAATGGATAGTCTAAATCTGCAGCTCAACTGAGTGCAGCTGTCACATCTATCCCTATGTCTACAGCTCTCGCTAACACCATGGTAGGAAAAATAAAGGGTAAAATTGATGCTGCTACTGAGTAGCTAAGTAGCTTGAATTTCACCTTGGTAACTCAAGCTACACAGTTTCATCAGTTCAGGGAAGAGCAAGCCAAGATCAAGAAGAGCACCGATAGGAGAATTGACAATGTGCACAAAGAAGTCAAAGTCTCTAAAGACATCAGCCATAGCATGGAGAAGTTGCTGGAGAGCATGTCCAAGCTGATGGTGAATTATAATAAGAAGGAGGATAGAGTCTTGAACATAGTTGAGGAGACTAGGAGGAAGTTTGATAAGCATGTACTTAACCTTGATGCTTTGGATGAGAAAATGGAGTCTACTTGTAAACTTATTAATGATAATACAGATGGTAAAATCAAGAAAGTGCATAAAGCTCTATTTGATGCAATGGGTAAGCTATTTCCATAACCTACAAAGTCCCTTAACAAAGATGGACTCTCCGTGCACAAAAAGTTGAATATCATCAGGGATAGGATCAATGATACGTAAAGAAGTATAGATCAGTTGATCACCGAGGGGATGTATAACTCAAAGGATATAGAGTTCACTGTAAGAATGATGAACAACTTCTATCCAAGGATAATTCACATGGAGGAAAAATTTGAAGATAGCTCACTCTGCCTCAGACTTTTATTGTTTTTTGTAGTGCTTTCAACAGTTCGCCTATCAAGGATTCGATCCGATTACCCATCTCACGTGGTGCCATCATCTACTTCTAGAGGGGCTTAATAATTAAGACATCCTAATGCTCAAGGGGAAGGAAGAACTTGAATCTGAAATCTCTTCGGTAATTATAGGCAAGCAAGAGGACTTCCAAGTTGCTATTGACTCTTTTAAACTGTGCTTGGAGTAAATTGTGAAGGGTTAGATAACAAAGAAGGAGAAAGTAGCAGAAGATGCCTCGAGGATGGCTGCTAAGTTCAAAAATATCTACCACAAAGGTCTTAGCATCCTCAGTCCCAACCTCAGTCTCAACATCATTAGCAACATCAACAACGCCACTCTTCTAGTAGTCATCCCAAAGGTAGTTCATGTGAGACAAGATGTATGCCTTGGAAGTAATAAAGGTGATATATCTTTATTAGTTATAATGTACTAATGATTTACTGATAATTATCATCAATAATAAAGGCGTCTTTGTTATTTATCAATGTTTATTTATATTATGTATCTTGCTGGTATTATATATATGTGTGTGTGTATGTGTGTGTGTGTGTGTGTGTGTGTGTGTGTTATTATATATATGCGCATTGATAAGACAAAGTCCATGACTACTTCACAACGTGAAAGTGTGAGGACATAGTGGGAGCTATGTGGTGTGAGAACCGCACACACATGTTACTATTAGTAGTTTAAATATCCCTAGTCATAGTTTCATTAAGACTGGACATCAATGAAGCGCATAAACAAGCATGTGTAGGCTTATTCCTTGGATTGAATCCAAGCAGCTGATCTCACAAGTTGAAGGTGATACCTTGAGTTAACACATGAATGTATTCGGGTAATACATTGGAGACCGCTATAAGACAGACACTTGAAAATAACTATATCCATGTGTTGGTATCATGTCTTATTGCAGTAGCAATATAAGTATCCTTAGACTTGAGATATTGGTTACCTTGTGTAGAGTTACTATACTTTTGTTCATACTTATTCATAACCTGGTGATCAGGATGATTTAGGTGATTACGGGTATAGTGATGGTCACTCGTTAGTAAGTTGAGTAGTCAAGATGGGATCCATCGCTCCTGATATAGTGATATAATGGGAGATGTACCTTAAGGCCTCTTGTTGAAGAGACACTCTCATAAACCTCTGATCAGAGTATAAGATTGATGGAATGAGTTTCTAGTCAATCTTGATACATAATGGCGAGTGGTGTTCTTGGTGAAAAAGTCTAATTCCATGATAGCTACGGCTATTACATGAGCTGACACTTAATCCATGCTCAATAAATTAGACAATAATTAACTTGATGAAAGGAGTGTATTGTATTGGTTACTACTGTAGAACCGGATCAAGTCACAAGCACGTGACGTTACAAGTATCGGGATATCATACACCTTTGCTAGAAAGCCCATTTGATCGTCTAGAGTTATCGAGTTCCATATCGGTCTATAACATTGAGCCTTAAGGTTCCCAGATGGGAAGCTAAGTTTAGGTTAACCTCTAGCAGCTCTATACTTTAGGATCCTATGAGGTCATACACTTTGGGTCATTACCGGACAAAGTAAAGATCTTATAGACTACTAGGTCTATACCGAGAATATTAAGGATGTCAAAATCGTTGGATAAATAATTAATTGGTTAGACCAGATCATAATTAAAAGGATTTAAAGGAGGAATTTTGGGAAAAATTGCATGAGGAGTAGCAAGGGAATTTTTTTCGTTGTAAGTGGGCCTTACGAACACAGGTTATACGAGGGAGGGGCCTGTGCGACTGCCCCACGAGCAAAATTTGCTCGCGGGCCACTAGCATGTGCTGGAACTAGGCCAATACATGCTAGAGGGAAGCAGGCTTGCAAGCTAGGCTAATGGGATAGCCTCCAAACCCATGCATGCAAGGCAAGGGAAGCCCGGATCAAGTCATAAACGGGCTGTGTGAAGTGGGTCAACCAGCAGAGCCTAGAGCCCCAAGCGTGTGACTCACTTGTGGGATAAGATTTTTCCCATCCCACATTGCTAATTTGGGGAGTTTTCGACTCCCCTTTTCCCTATAAATAACCTCCTCCTGCTCCTTTGTTTCTCACTTTAGCTCAGTCTACCATCTGAGTTTTAACATCATTTTTCTTCGCAAGATTTTTGTGAGATCCTCCGCGAGTTTCTCCAACTTCATAAGAATTCATTTGAAGGCTTATTCAATTTTGAAGAGATCCTTCTTAGTAATATTTTCCAGTTGGTCTTCGAGTGGCCTAGTAGCTGCTAACGGAGTGCTGTCGAATTACTCTAAGGGAGGGCCGCACCAAAGGAAGACACGCATCAACTAGTAATGCTTTTAACTTAAATGCTAGGTTTCTTTTAATGAATTTTTATAAATTTATGAGCAGCTATGGAACATTTCAACTTAGATTATATCAATCTTGGCATGCTTAGGAGATTCTTTAGGATTAATTTCAAGTTTTAAAATTTCACCTTGCAAGTTTGCATGTTCGATTACTATCTTGATTAACCAGTAGTGGTATCAGAGTCTGCCTTATACTATGCATGATTGATGATAATATGTTGAAATAAAATATTTAATGAATTGATTAAAATATACTATGCATAACTTAGGTTTCAATTCCTGTTATAGAAAATGATGCGATAACTAGATTAAGGTTTTACTTAAACTTAGTCTAGGTGATTATCATATAAATTAACAATGTTTTACCACACGTGTAAATGCTTTAAATTAAGGGTCATCATGTACTTCACTCGATTAATAGAATAAAATCTTTAAATCATAATTGTCTGTGGTACAAAGACTCAAAGTGCCCGTGGTTATTTTGACAAGCTGCTCATTCACTTTAAGGGGGCCTCTCCTACTTGGAAATCTCAATCGGTATTAGGTTCAAGTGTGCCCAAGGGACCTTTACGACTTAGTTGGTTTCTACTATGGAAATTGGATCCCACATATGGTTTTACAGCCATGGTTTAAGTTGTTGAATTAAAACTTACAGACATAGGTGTAAGAACTTAAACATGAACCTTGTTTGTTAAATAGCTCGAAATTATTATCATAATCATATCCATTGTGCAAGACCTAGGCTAAGGCGAGACCAACTGCACCAATAAAATCCCTACAATAATATTAAGGTGATAAATAATCTTCCCATCATAATTCATGATACGAACCTTATTAATGGATGTAAGAACATGTAATACATGCTTTCCCTTAACATGTCTTTGGTCATGAGACTAGATGGGGTTAATTCCTTAACCAAAATGGGTTAGTTATCCATGCTAGTGGAGCTAATGCCAAATTGGAGACATATTTGAGGATTCGTACAATTAGGTACACATGTCTCGAGGGAGAGAACTCAAATGGACTAGCACTAGTGCAGAATGGGCTTTTTGGGATGGTTCTTTTAGGCTTTTCCAGAAGGTTTTTAACCGTCAGTATAGGCTGCAACGCAATTAGTTGGGTACTAATTCAGACAGTTTAAAACCGTCCGGAATAAGGAGCAATACGGACGGTTCTTAGTAAAGAACCGTCCGGAATGCTATTGTAATCTGAAAACTGGCAGCAATCCGGAAGGTTCTTTATTAAGAACCATTAAAAATACTAGCAATTCGGACGGTTCTTAATAAAGAACCGTCTGGAATACTAGCAATCCAAACGGTTCTTAATAAAGAACCGTCCGGAATACTATCCGGATGGAGTTCTATTTCTTTTTCTTAATTGATACATTTTCCTATAAAATTGGATTGAAGGGAGCCCCTCTAATGTCATTTATCAATTACACATAGACAAATACTCCTAGAATCACATGAAAAACTCTTA
>CATIWQ010163886.1:0-11941 GCA_949673415.1 Euphorbia schlechtendalii | reverse complement strand
CGAATCCATGGACACCTATGGGGGGGCACTAACCTGTGATGAATAATTATGTAATAAATTAGCTTTTAGCTACTTTGCCCATGTGGCATTTGAATTTTGAATAAATTGAACTTTGTTTATTTGCTTGATATTTTATCAATGATATCACGCATTCTCATAGACATATTCATAATGTTTTTAGCACATGTGACACATCATTTCATGAAATTAATTTGGGTGTAAATGAATTCCCCAAAAGTTTAAATGATTTGACTCTTGAGAGAAAGTGAGAGATAAATACATGTACTTAGACAACGTGTGATAGTAATTGCCTCATCATACAATGACAAAAGCATGAAACATCCACTGACTCAATCAAGGGGATGAAGCATGCAAAGATTAAAGCCTCATCATACAATGATGAAAGATCAATGGAAAGATCTCCAAGCATGAAACGTCTAAGAGAACGACTCACGCAAAGATCAAAAGGATCGGAGCTAGAATAAGGCCAAAATGTTAACCAAGCATGTTGAGACCAAACAACTGGTGCATCACAAGGAAGGAGACAAATCATTGAACACGTCAACAACTCCATCACAACCATTCACAAGACCAAAAAACCGATTCAACATCACAAGGAAGGAGATAAATCATTGAACACATCAACAACTTCATCACAACCACTCGCAAGACCAAACAACCGGTGCAACATCACAAAGAAGGAGGAAGATCATTGAACACGTCAACAACTCCACCACCACCATTCATGGGATCGAACAACCAGTGCAATGTCACTAAGAAGGAGACAGATTGCCAAGCATGTCAACAACTCCATCACACGGATCACCATAATTCATGGAACAATCAAACAAAGGATCATACAAAGGTCAATACTAAAGATAAAAAAGGAGCCAGATTGTGAACACGTCAACAACTTCTTCGCATGACACACTGCTGCTTGCAATCATCGCACCATCAGAGGAAACGCCAATGATCAAAACTCATCATCACATACACCTCAAGCCAGCAAAGTGGCGTGAGCACCAACCAATCGACAAGAAATGCAGAACGAGATAACAACTGAAGTCATGGACATGGATGACAGTTGATCTACCAAGTCTTACGCAATTGCTATCATGCATAGGAGAAAGAAATAAATCTCTAAAAAGCAGGACAAATAAAAAATAAATTTGTAATTAGCCTGTCAATTAACACTTGGTTAGTTGAGCAAAAATTAGGGCTTCTTTTCAAAACATAAAAAGAATAGTCCGCTAAGTTGAAAACCTGAAAAGGGCGGCTCAGGAAAAATGTAGGACATCGAGAGAACCACATTAGTTAGAAAACTTGAAAAGGCTAATTGATGGCAGGAGTCAAATCATTTGAAGCATTTATATCCCTGTTAAGTTCATCAATGAATTCTCATTTTTGCTGAATCTTTGTGCATATGTTTATCTTGATTGCTTGCATGCCAATGGTAGAATGTCGCGAGTAAACACAAAAAAAAAAATGAAAATGAAAATAAAGAAAAATAAGTCTGCTGGATTGAAAACCTGAAAGGGTGGTCCAGGTAAAAATTAAGATGAGGTTCGATAGATTGAAAACCTGCAAGGGTGATCTATGCAGAAATTAGAACCGACAGCAAATTCATCATCTCCTCGAAATGATACGAGGCATCATATACCTTCAACACTTTAGGAAAATGGCTACCAAGCGATCATCATCAACATAACGTGGGATCAACGATTCATCCGGACTTTCCTCAAATCAGATCCAAGCTATGAACTCGAATCTGATTCAATGAACCCATGGTCATCAGTTTGAGGAAGTCATCAATGGAATCCTCAACAAGACAAGCCATAGGGGCAACCATGCACCAACGCGAGAGAAGGCTCTTCAACGAATGAAACCCATGACATATACAACAGATGAACATACATCATATGATAAATATTGTTCATGCATAAAAACATGCATACATAACATTTGCATCATGTCATTTACAGGTAAAGACGATGCCTCCACCTCCACATGAGGAACCCACAAGCAAGACGATGGCCCACTCAAGCCTAAAGTCAACATTGCAACAAAAGCCTCCTACAATGGGGTGGTTCTCGAGACATCCTCGAATTTCTATTAAACTTATTTATTCCTCATGTTTTAATTTTTTGATTAAAGGGGAAAAATTTTTTCTTCACATAAACTCAATCAAATAATTAAAACATTCATCATAAAATGTATTAACATTATCATTTCTCTGATTTGTTACAGGAAGCAAGTCAAAACACAACCGAAGAAGGAAACGGTTATCTCAATGGCTGAAGAATGAAACAGTCTCAACCGAAGAATGAAACGGTTGCCAACCACAACAGAGACGCTGAAGAAAGAAACGATCGACCCGCCCACAAGGGGCATCAAATACCTAAGGGATTTTGAAGAAGGAGATGAAAAATCCTATGAAGACACAGCGCCAGAAAGGATAGCCTACATTATCACCAATTGGGAACAAGAAGTCACCAGCCGCATCGATCAGGTATATTCTCAGTCCCTCCGCTCTTTTCGTGTAATAATACTAGTTATGCAACCAGCAATTATCACACGAGGGGTAGCTGTGAGCACGGGATTTTTTAAAAGCTCACGTGTTCAATGATGATGATTTTTCAAGAAATTTATCCTCGAATCACATGATTTTCGACCGTCCGATGATCTTCATTTGGGAGTTTTCCTCATCTTTGAACTTAAAAGAACTTTAATTCAGAAAATTAACTAAAAAAATATATAAAAATACACAAAAAAATTTGAAAACGTAATTGAAAACCGGATCCGGAACCCGCCTCGCCTATACTTGGCGAGGCGCGGCTCGTCAGAGGCCTGGCCAACCTCACCAAGGGCCTGGCGAGGATCACCAAGATTCTGGCGAGCTCACCAAAACTCTAGAGAGGCTCGCCAGGTTTCCTAGCGAGCTCACCAGACCTTCTGGCGAGTTTGTCAGGCCCATTAGCGAGGCTTCCCTCGCCAATGGTCCTAGCAAGGCCTCGCCAGGCTCTCGGTGAGTCAGCCTTGCCAAGAGTCTTGGCAAGGCCTCGCCAAGACTCTGGCAAGGCCTCGCCGAGCCTTTTGACGAGACCTCGCCAGATATTTTCCTATTTTAGATTTTTCGGGACTTTTTTCTATAAATAGGCAGGTCTTTTTCAGTACACGGGGCTCGAAAATTCAGAGAAAAAAAATTGTTCTCTTCAAATAAAAAAATACAAAAAAATATTCTTTTCTTCTAACTTCTTTTTTCCTTGGATCCAAAACACTTTTTGATCCCAAATTTCTTCATCTTTTACTCAAATTTCTTCATCTTTTTATAAAATTTCTTCATCTTTACTTCTTAAATCCTCATATATTCTCGACTCTAAAACCAATTTAGAACCCGAGTCTGATTATCTTTAGGATAAATAAACACTTCATTTTCCAACCAACCAATTCTTTTTTTCAATTAAATTACACTAAAATCCCAAGAATTAAGCGAAGATTTTTGGACTTTTACATTAACCTTTTCAATTAAACCAAAACGGATGAGGAAAGCTCCCGGGGATCGAACAGACTCTCCGAACTGGATTCACGCTGAAAGGGTAAAGCCTCTGAGTTCCTAGAGTAGCTTATTTCGTGCTCATCTTTTTTTTAATTTCTTTCTACATGTGAACCTAGGAATTATTTTATTTTATTGTAAAAATTGTAATTCTCTTCTTCTTTTATTAGAATACCCCAACGAAGGGAATTAAAATTATTCTCGGATAACAGACCTCACCTTTTGCCATGCGATCATTTTCACTAATAAAATTGACCAACATACGTGTAAATAAAAATAAACTATTTTTATTTAAATTAACTACTTTAAAATCATCGATGTTTTAATTGGGCCACGCGGTCCTCAATAAAATCAAATCGAACATACGTGATATATCCCATGTGCTAACCTTTGTGGATACAGGTTAGATGTATGTTTAGGATTTTATTTTTCCTTCGGGTATTGCACATATTTTTACGGGAAATGTAATTAATAGGGTAGCGGGCCATTGCATGCCCCAATTTTTGAAAGCCTTGTAATTTTACTTTTCACTTTTTACTTTCCGCATTTACTTACTATTTTGTGGTTGGTTTATTTTTCCACTTTGTGAATGATTTATTATTTCGCAATACATGAACCATGCATCTAAACTCCAAAAATGACCTAAGTGTGAATATGCGCAATTAAAAGAAAACGGTTTTCTATAGATATAATATAATGTGATCACTTAAGAAATAAGCAACTTATCCCGGACCCGAATCTCTTTGTCTTCGTGGGCCGTCCCCTGGACTTTAAGCCTCACAAGACTCTAATTCCTAGAAAGAGATAATCCAGGTGGCAACTCCACACTAAGAGATGGTGGTTTCGGGTTTGAACCGATCTTTAATGTTTTTCACCTTTTTTTCTCTTTTCAACCTTTTCACCAGGTCCCCGACTCGGTGCCCCTTTTTGTAAACAACCCGGTGGATCACGCCTATGAAATCATGCACTCTCGGCCCACCGCTCCATGTCGCCCGCTCATAGGTGTGTGAGGCAAGAATGTAAGCATTGGATTGTGGCACAAGGGAAGCCCGCTAGGGCTTGCTTGTGAAGGGGATCCGCGCGTTTGCCCACGGGTCCAAGTGACCAGCGTGACTAACCCGCTAAGTGGGATGGGAATATTTCCATCCCACTTTGTGTTTGAGGGGGAGTCAAAATCTCCCCCTTTTCCTTATACATAGGCCTCTCCTCTCTCATTGTTTAGTACTTTAGCTCAGTCTTTCTCTCTAAGTTCAACATCTCTTTCTTTGTTCGTTGTGCGAGATCCTTCACGAGTTTCTCCAAACAATGAAGAATTATTTTGAAGGCTCTCTTTAATTAATGTGAGCCTTCTCAGGTTATATTTTTGGGTTGGTCTTCGATCGGTCTACCAGCTATTGTCTACTATTGGGTTCTACATCAACGAGGTTTTGGTCGGTGAAGATTCGTGTGGATAAATCTTAGAGGCTATCATAGTTTGGAGGCTCGTGCTAATGAAGTTCTACTGAATTGCTCTATGGGAATGTTGAATCCAAAAGAAAGAGAAGAACACATCAACTGTTAATGTTCTAAACTTAGATGCTATGTTTCTTTTACGAGTTTTATAAACCTATAATCATCTATGGAACCTTTTAACTTAGATTATATCAATAATGGCATGCTTAGGAGATCTTTTGGTTAATTTTAAGTTTTGGAATTCCGCCTTGCAACGTTTACATGTTCAATTATTGTCTTGATTAACCAACAATATGCTAGGTTTATTTTATAAGTTTTATAAACCTATATGCATCTATGGAATATTTCAACTTAGATTATATCAATCATGGCATGCTTAAGCGATCCTTTAAGCTTAATTTTAAGTTTTGAAATTCTGCTTACATGTTCAATTACTATCTTAATTAGCAAGTAGTTTTAAGGTAAATAAGATCATTTCATTTAATCTATTCAGACTGATCTTTTGAGAAACCACATTGATCTCTTGACCTCCATATGCTAAGAAGAATCATATCATTTGCCTCATGAGCGTTCAATAATCCTTTTAGAGATCATCATGAACCCCATAAGCATCAACGCATGCATGTCATGATTTATCTTATTTGACATTCAATGTGGGTGCTTCCAAAGGGCCGCCTTGTTCATTTGTCTCCAAAGATCAACATAATAGAAGAAGAGGGTGTTCCGTATTCGGATTTAAGTGAGGGGCCTGATTCAAGCTTTAGTCTGTTCGATCATCTCTTGCCTTCAGTTATGGTTTATCCATTTGGAGAAGATGCTTATCATCAAGGCGAGCAACAATAATATTTGGCCGACTCCAATCTGAGTGGAGGTCCTTAATCTAGTAATGGGTGTGATTCAGATGCAATGTTGACAAGGATGCTCTCTAATCAGCAGTTTCAAGCCACTCTTCAAGCCTCTATGAGGGCTATGAGGAAAGGAATTATGATCGCATCTTTGAATCAGAACTACCTCCTTCTACTAATGGGAATTTTACCCATGAGGATCTTTAATTGGTTTCTTCCAAGCATCACCCGAAATGTTAGTCAAGGGCATCCCTCCACTTTAGGCCAATCTGAATTCTCTTCAGTACCAAGTGTAGTATCAATTTTTGGCAGGCTCAAGGCACTTTGGGCATCTTCATCAAGGCCAAGTGTTGGCCTATGAAAATTGTCCCAATTCTCAAAATGTCTTTCAATATGGAATACCTGGCCAAGCCATGCCTGGCTTTTATTTCCAAGGGGTTTGGGGAAAACCTTTTATCCATCATCTGTGAGTCTATTTTTGTAATACTTCTTCTACTTTTCTGAATGCGGGATCTCAGCCATAATTCTCTGCTCCACCTATGCCTTAATTACAAGGATTTACTTCTCTTCCCTTAGCTATTATGCCTATTCAAGGGGCATCTCAAAATCATAAGATCTTCTCCCAAGAGGTTGAGGTACGTAATCCCTAAGGACTCTCCCCTGAGATGGCACATTTATGGCACCAATTCCTTGCATCACAAGCCAATCATATACTGACTTATCCTAAAATGGAAAACTCTTTGAGGGATGAAGAATGGTCTCAAATAATTTGTCATGCCTGAGCTGGTGAGGTACAAAAGTGTGGGTGACCCATGCTCACACATTAAGAATTAGCAACTGGTGATGAGGGCTAGCAAGTTTAGTGATAAGATCCTTGCTCATATGTTTATCACAACTTTGGAGATCCGGTAGATGAATGGTTCAACAACTTACCCCATGAGATTGCGAGTGTATGGTCGTACCTATATGAGGCATTTATTGAGCAGTATGGCTTTAGCAGCCAAATGAAGATGACCATTAAAAATCTAGAATATGTGAAATAATGGCCTAGTGAAAAGTTTAAGGTTTATTACAGAAGGTGGATGGCCATGCAAGTCTAGCTGAAAGGTAGGCTCAACCTTTCTAAAGTGATAATGAAGTTGCTTGATGGATTGTTGCCATTTTATAAGATACAACTGGGTGCAGTTGAATTCTCTATCTATAACAAAATGCAAGTTAATGATGAAAAGCTAGAGAAAATTCATGGGCTCGAACACACTGTTAGAACAAGCCAGGGAAAGACTTGGTATGAGAACTTGAATGATGTATCTGATTCTGCTCCCGCTCTTACAAAACCTAAACAGTCCAACGCACAGAGTACAATTCAAGCTGTGCAACCTGTTGAAGTATCTCATGTCTAATCTTCTATGAATGTTCGCTAAGGCATATCGCCTTATTTCTTGACCTTAACCATACTATTTTCTAAGCTCATGGAGCTTAAATTCCTCGATAATCTCAAGCCCTATGTGCTACCAAACCAGATGAGTGGAGAAATTTCTGCACCTACCATGTCGCCCATGGGCTCGCCACTAACAATTGAAAGCTTCTCTTAAAAAACAACGAGAATTTGGTGCTAAGAAGAAAAACAATGATCCATCCTTAGAACCTAGTACTATATTAAACCCTCAACCTCAATTCAAAACTAAGGTAGTGATAATGAACTTGGGAATGAGCCTAGATTATCTGTTTAACTACTTAAAGGGGGTGAGGGAGGAAGAAGAGCAATAGGTGATGATAGTCGGGATGGTTTACAATTCTCCTTTTCTATTAATAAGTTTAATAACTTATTCGCAAGATTTTGGCTTTAAAGTATAGGTGTTGTCAATACCACTTGTCAAATAGAAAAATAATGATAACTGCAAGTATACAGTTGCGATGTAGTTTTAAAAGATATCGATCCCATAGGGAAGGAACTAGCTCTAAAGATCAACAAGGGAAACGGAACAAAAGAAAAGAAAATAAAATAAATGATTTTTTTTGTTGGGTAGGATGGAATATGATGGTGGGTAAATGTATATAGATCAGAGTAGAAGAAATCAGTATAGATTATCCCTACGAACAAGTATAGCAAAGAAAACAAGCAAAATCAACAAAGATATTACGTACACTAGACTAATTCAACAAATTCGGTTCTAGATATTCAGATATTCAATTATTCACCGTAGAGCAATACATGAAATGACTTTTCTAAATCTAGTGTAAACGAATTAAGCCGATTATATAAGCCTGGATAACAATACTACTATGCTTAGTACGGGTCGCCCTCACATAGCCATATTTAGCAAGTTACCATTCCAAAAATTTTAGCTCACTAAACAGTGTTATAATCACAGATCCAGTGATTATACACAATCTCGTTAACCTTGAAACTACTCTTAAAGTTAAGTAAAAGCATATAACTTGATTAATATAAAAGACTCAACACGAAATACACATTATGACACCTAGACATATCATAAACTTCGAAATAGAAAGTATAAGTAGAAAGCAAAGCAAAGTTGTAAGGAATGCAAGTAAAAACTAAAGTTGATCAAACCGTATCCACTCTTTAATGGGAGTCATCAATTCCCGCAAATCCTGCATCTGCTTTGAATTCTGTCTCAACTCGTACAAAACCTCCACTAGGATGCTATTCTTTGTGAATATCGAACAAAGAATATAGAAGAATGAAAACTTTTATTGATAAGTGATTTGCAATTACACTTACACAACAATAGCTTGAATATGTAGAGAAATCTAGTGATAGAAATAAGGTTCGAATCACTTATACATTTTCTCGCTAACTTAGAACAAAATGAACTCTACCCGATTTTTCTCTCTATCTATACATACATGTAAACACCATATATGCCACTTTCACACTCTCTACCCCTTGTCACAAAAATGGTGAAGTTTGGAACCCTATTTATAGAGTACGAATGGTTGCATCCATCCAAACAAAGAGTCATGTCCATTGGCGAAAGATTGTATCACTTCTTTATGATTGGAAGAAAAGGTTGACTGTTGAAAATTGAAGATGAGGAAATGTCAGAGATTTGTAAGCTTTTTGAAGGTTGTGGTGGCCAGGGTTCAACTTAGACCTATTTATAGAGGTTTAAGAGGTCTCTAATTGGTCATAATTAACAATATAGTAGTTTAAGCTCAAAACTAGCCATTAATGGCAATTTTAGCCATCTGTCGCATGTTAGATCGCGATCTGTAACGATCATAATTTGCTCGTGTAGCGATTGTGAAGGCTATTCATGATCGTGATTTTCCTCATGATAGAAATAGAAAGTTTTGATATCTAATAATCAAGAGCGTGAATTTTATCGTGATAGTGATCATCTTTATTTCTTCAAATTTCTAATTTTAGACTTGCACCTATAAAAACTTAGAAACACAAACACAAACAAACATTGTAAAATACAAATGATAAATATTTACTATTTATACCTTGAATAATCATGGTGAAGATAGCAATTGAATATCAACGTCTTGTTGTTCAAATTTTCATTTCATATTTAACACACATTACAACAAACAATAGATAAATAAGCAAACAAATAAACAATAAAACATAAATTCAAACAAACATACGAAAAGAAAAGACTATACAAGGTTCTAAACCTAACTTAAAAGAAAACGATCTATTCAGGAGTTAGCGATTCAATCATTTTATCACTCTTATAACGTGACTCTCGTAGATCTCTTTCAACATCAACACTAGATTGTAGATGTCTTTAATCTTGCGATGAATAGAAACTTGTTCTTCCATTAAGTCATTCAACTTTCTCCTTAGATTGGTTGAACTATTCCCTTCTTCCCTAGCGATTTCTCTCTCTCATTTTTTATCGGCTTGTACTCGCTCATTCCATGATCTCTAATCATAGGTTTTCCCATTTTCTCCAATGCACTTAGTTAGAAATCCATACTTGAAGAAAAATTTTGTAGTTAATTCTGAAATTTCATCTTCGTCAGTAAAGACTTTCACAACACAGGGAATTCTCCCACCTTGTCCTAGAAAATTCACCATAGTTCGACACTCGTACGCTATCCTACCAGGATCTATTATGGCAGACAGAAGAGTCTCCATCATAATTCCTGATAAGTCCACTGGTATGCCATTCTAAACTACTTCCAATACAAAAAAAAATTTCAAGAATGACTATGTCAGAACTAGTGCTGCCAAACAAAGCTCTACTTAGATAGAAGTGTAAAGCGAGCAAACAAGGATTGCAGATCCACTAGCTATAGGCAAATTCCTATCTGTATTCGGCTTAGCCAATGAGGCGATTCCAAGTTGATAATGGATCCCAACCAGGAAGCATTTTGTAGTAACAATCTTTAGGGAATCCCAAATTCTTCTCCAGTGCTTTCCTCTACAACTTGTGCTTCTTCCCTTGGTGATGATATTCTAAACAATCCATCTTATCATTCATCCATACTAATGATATCAACATCTCCATACAATTATCGTCACTATTTCCAATGATTATGTTGGAATATACAATGAAATTTAGAATTCTAAGGTAATACATTACCCTATCATAGATTCCCAAATAAACAAAACTATTCCTATAGATAACATAGGAACTCATGAATTCTGCATCTCTAATGGTTTCGAAAGGATCACCTTCCTCTCGAGAGTAAATTGGAAACGAAGCTTCATTCCACTCTTGCAGATTTGAAGGAGGAATGAGATTAGATTTATTAGGGGGCACCGTTATGAAAAGGAAAAGGATTGAAAGATTTTCAAGGTTTGGAATGAATATTTTGTCTGAAGGAAAAGGATTTTTAGATTTATGAAGTGAAGGATTATGAGAACTCGCACTCACTTATATAGAGTTTGAGAAAAAATGTATGAAAACTGCCAACCTGCTACATTTTTCGCACAGGTCATGATCGTGATCACAAGTCGTGGTCATGACTAAGGAAAACAAGAAACAAAATATTTTAACAAGGGAATTCACGAGTGCGAATGGAAGTCGCGAATGCGAATAGGAAAAATAGTAGAAAATCTTCTATTTGTCAAGAATTAAGATGAAATATTATGATGATCACCTCCAAGATTATTATTTCATAAACTTTTCACATTTAAGATGAGTTTAGAAAATTGTATAGTACAGAAAAGAAATTAAATAGCTATAATTAGAAAACATACCGTATCTTCGGTAAATTAAATCTCTAGAATGCACTTGCCTTCCCTGGCAAAGGTGCCAAAAACTTGTTCGCCACTTTTCTACTGATAAGTTTAATAATCTATTCACAAGATTTTGGCTTTAAAGTATAGGTGTTGTCAATACCACTTATCAAATAGAAAAATGATGATAATTGTAAGTATACAGTTGTGATGTAGCTGTAAAAGATATCGATCCCACAGGGAAGGAACTAGCTCTAAAGATAAACAAGAGAAATAGAACAAAAGAAAAGAAAATAAAATAAATGATTTTCTTTTTGTTGGGTAGGATGGAATATGAAGGTGGGTAAATGTATATACATTAGAGTAGAAGAAATCAATATAGATTATCCCTACGAACATGTAAAGCAAAGAAAACATGCACAATCAACAAAGATATTACGTACACTAGACTAATTTAACAAATTCGGTTCTAGATCAGATATTCAATTATTCACTGTAGAGCAAAACATGAAATGACTATTCTAAATCTAGTGCAAATGAATTAAGATGATTATTTAAACCTGGATAACAATACTACTATACTTAGTACGGGTTGCTCTCACATAGTCATATTTAGCAAGTTACAATTCCAAAAATGTTGGCTCACTAAGCAACATTATAATCACATATCCAGTGATTATACACAATCTCATTAACCCCGAAACTACTCTTAAAGTTAACTCAAAAGCATATAACTTGATTAATATAAAAGACTCAACACAAAATACACATTATGACACAAAAATATCATAAACTTCGAAATAGAAAGTATAAGTAGAAAGCAAAGCAAAGTTGTAAGGTATGCAAGTGAAAGCTAAAGTTGATCAAACCGTATCCACTCTTTAATGGGAGTCATCAATTCCTGCAATTCCTGCGTCTACTTTGAATTCG
>CATIWQ010163872.1:0-11965 GCA_949673415.1 Euphorbia schlechtendalii | reverse complement strand
ACATCTATATCTGCTCAACTTTTCATTCTAATTTTCCTATCCATAAAAATCTCTACTCTATTTTATTTTCTTTTATTCTTCCCTAGTTTATCTTTAGACCTGGTTCCTTCCCTGTGGGTTCGATATCTTTTAAAACTACATAGCAACTGTATACTTGCAGTTATCATCATTTTTCTATGTGATAAGAGGTATTGACAACACCTGCATTCATTTGTGAGCAGTTTTTGCGCAGTTATTAGCCAATAGTTCATGAGATTTTGGAACCATTATTGATTAAACTTATCAGTAGAAAAGTTGCGAACAACCACTGGGGTGTTTAAGTTGAAAATAAAATTTATACCGAGTCGTAGACCTTGAAAAAGTTGATTGAGAAAGTGAAAATATTTTTAGATTGGTCAAACCCGAATCAGCCATCTCTTAGTGTAGAGTCGCCTCCTATATTAGCTCTTTTCAAGAATTAAAGTCCTGTGAGGCTTATCGTCCGGGGGAGTGCCCACTAAGACATAGAGATTAGGGTCCAGGATAAGTTGCTTATTTCTTATTGGATCACATTATATTACATCTAAAGAAAACTGTATTTCTTAACTGCGCATATTCGAACTTATGTCATTTTCGAGTTATTATGCATGATTCACGTATATTTGAAAGTGGTAAATCCATCCATAAAGCAGTAAATGAATGCGGAAAGTAAAGATTAAAAATTACAAAACCTCAGCGGATGCAACCGCCGGCCTAATCTATTAATTACATTTCCCAAAAATAATAATTGAAATTGCGATACCTGAAGGAAAATTAAAATCCTAAACATACATCTAATCCTAATCTACCTGCATCCACAATGGTTAGCACAGGGTATATTACAACATATTGCACGTATGCTCGATTTCAGCTTTAACGAGGCCCGTGTGGCATATAGAAAAAATCACGGTAATGCATTTGTTATTTAAAATAAAATAATTCATTTTATTAACACGTTGGTTGCTCGTTTTAATTAATGAAAGTGCTTGCATGGTAAAATAGTGGGGGCTGTTATCCAGGAATATATTTTTATTCCCTTCGTGGAGGTATTCTAGCATGTAATTCCATTAATAAAGAATTTACAGATGAAGAAGGAAAATTACAACATTTGGAATAAAATAGAATAATAAAAATCCTAGGTCCATAGATGAAATTAGAAGAAGAAGTAGTAGACAAGGAACACGAAATCAACAGCTCTAGGAACTCAGAGGCTTACCCTTTCGGCGTGAATCCACTTCGACGTATCCGTATGATCCCCCAAGAGTGTTCCTCATTCGTTTTTTAGTAGTGTTTGTGTGGAAAATAAATGTTTATTTATCCAAAAGATAATCAGAATCGAATTCTAAATTTGTTTTAGACTCGAGAATATTTGAGGATTTAGAAGAAAAAGAAATTGAAGAAAGTTGATTTGAAAATCCAAAGTTTCAAAATCCAAACGTGTTTTGGATCCGAATTATTTGAAAGAAAATATTTTCTTGATTCTTCTTGTTGTTATTTCTTGTGAAACTAAAATTTTTCTCTAATCTCGACCCTGAATACTGAAAATTTCACGAATATTTAAAGGCGAAAATTCCAAAATGGAAACAAATTCTGGCGAGGCTCGCTAGAAATTCTGGCTGGGCTACCTCGCTAGAATATCTGGCGAGATCGGTTCGCGATTCCCAATTTTTTTCTTTTTGTGTATATTTTTAATTTTTTAATTTTTTGAAAATATAATAAATTAATTTTAACCAAAGTCTAATTTTTAAAGTCTTAAAAAATAATTTAAGTCCTTAAAATAAATTGGCGACGAGGAACATTCCCATTCGGAGATTTCCGCATAATGAAAAAACTTGTGATTCGAGGAAAAAAATCCCGAAAAGCCTTCATCATTGAATGCGTGAGCTCGTAAAAAATCCCATGCTCATAGCTGCCCCTCATGTGATAATTGCTGGTTTTATAACTAGTATGATCACACGAAATGGAGCGGAGGGATTGAGAATATACCTGACCAGTGTGGTTGGTGCCTTCTTTTTCCCCGATTGCTGATGACGTGGGCCTTCCTTTTTGGTGCCATGTCCTCGTGGGATTAATCGTTTCTTTCTTTAGATTCCCTTGGTTCTTGATGCCCTTTGCGAGTGGGTCGACGGTTTCTTTTTACGGCGTCCCTGTTATAGTCGGCAGCTGTTTCCTTCGTCGACTGCGATTATCATGTGCCCCTTGGAATGATTGGAGATAGGTACCTGAACTTGTTTCAAAGTGACCTTGAATTTCCTTAGTATGATGTTGACTTGTTCCCCTTGATAAATTGGAGGAGCGTAATGTCAATATATTTTACGATGAATATTTTGATTATTTAATTGAGTTTATGTGAAGCAAAAATTTTTGCCCCTTCAATCAAAAATTAAAACATGATGAATAAATGAGTTTAATGAAAATTCGGGGATGTCCAAAAAGGTCACTTCATTGTTTTAGGAGGCTTTTGTGATGCAATGTTTACTTTAGGCTTGAGTGGGCCATTGTCTTTCTTTGTATTTGCAGATTCTCCAAGTGGAGGTGGAGTTTCTTGTTTAATGGGATGGTGTTGCCCCATTTGGCATCGTCTTCACCTGTAAATGATGTGATGCGAATGGAATGTATGCATGATTTTATGCATGAATAATATTTATCATATGATGTATGTTCGTTTGTTGCGGGCGTTATGGGCTTCATTCATTGGAGAGCCTTCTCTTGTGATGGCGCATGATTACCCCTAGGATTTATCTTGTTAGGGATTCCATGGATGACTTCCTCAAAGCGATGACCATGGGTTCGTAGAATCATGTTCAAGTTTAGAGCTTCAATCTGGTTCGAGGAAGATCTAGATGTGTCATCGATCCCGCATTGTATCGGTGATGATCGCTTAGAAGCCATTTACTTAAATTGTTGGAGGTATATAATGCCATGTACCATTCCGAGGAGGAGATTATGAATTTGATATTTCTTTGGTTATAATTTCTGCATAGATCACCCTAGCGGGTTTTCAATCTATCGAACCTTGTCTTAATTTTTACCTAGATCACCCTTTCAGGTTTTCAATCCAGTAGACTCATTTTTTTCTTTTATTTATTATTATTTTTTACTTTTGGATGTTTACTTGCGATATTCTACCATTGGTATGCAAGCAATCGAAATAAGCATATGCATAAAGATTTAACAAAAATGACAATTCATTGATGAACTTAATAGGAGTATAAATGTTTCAAATGATTTGACTCCTGCCATTGATTAGCCCTCTCAGGTTTTCTAACCAATGTGGTTCTCTCGATGTCCTAAGTTTTTCCTAAGCCGCCCTTTTCGGGTTTTCAACTTAGCGGACTATTCTTTTTCTATTTTGAAAAGAAGCCCTAATTTTTACTCAACTAACAAAGTGTTAATTGACAGGCTAATTTATTTTTTTATTGGTACTGCTTTTTATCGATTTATATCTTTCATCTATGCGTGATAGCAATTGTGCAATAATTAGTTGATAGATCAATTACCATCCATGTCCTCAACTTCGATTGGTTGGTGTTCATGCTGCTTCTCTAGCTTGAGGTGTATTCAATGATGAGTCCCGGTCATCAGATCCCACATACTTTTCAAACTGTGGCATTGCGAAGTTTGGGGGCAAGCTGTCTTCACCCCCGGTTGTTGGTTGTACCGAGTATGGATTCATGAGATGGCCACCGTGAGTAGCCAAGAATTGTTTCCACAATTTCACCATGCCTGGTTCTTGGAGGATGGCGTTCCCTGCGCTTGGATAAGAGCTATATTGCCCCTGGAGAAATGCTGCAAAATTGGGCAGTTGAGGTGCCTGGAACTGTGAGGCAACTAACGTACTCCAACTGGGAATAGGCTGTTGGGTCATTCGTTAGTAGAAAGGCCCTAGTGCGAATGCTAGTTGCCCAATTTGTCCCGGGTAGAATTGATTTTGGGAAGGATTGACAAAGTTATATCCTGGTTGCCCAATTTGAGACTGTTTCTAGTTCAGGTGACTTTGTCTTGCCCCAAACTGATAAAAGGCAGTAGGAGTTGGGGGCACCATGTGTGAGGTGGGAGGTCCCCCAGTTTCAGGCCGACTAGTTAGAGAGAAGTTATTAAGGGTGGCTTCCAGGTTGGATATCACATTATGAACCCTCCCGGCATGCTGGCGAATAAGCAATGCTAGTTGTTCGCTGTTGGCAAAGGCTTTCAGGGCAGCAACAATCTCGGTGCTCACCAACGATTGATGTGTTTATTGAGAGTTTTGCCCCGTAAGGATAAGGTGATCCTCACCCGCACCTTCTTCTTGTCGATTGGCCATGAAATATGGATGTTGAACTGAATCTGAATTGGAACCCAAGTCCTCACTTGAGTCAGTGTACGGAACCCCCTCCAAATTTTCCATGATTGGAGAAATGCGGACCAAGCGGAGAGCTGGCCTTTTCCAAGCCCCATCGATACACAAGTAGAAGATCAAACCATGTGTTTGGGATTCATGACATGATTCGTGATGCAAAAATGCATGAGATATTTAATCTTATGGCTGTATTCACAAGGGGTTAGCATGCCATGATGTGGGATAAATAACGTGTTTGTCAATCCATTTGAAACAAACCGGTTAGTCATTAGATAAAATAAAAATAGGTGAAAATGAAAATTCAACACCTAGGGATGGATTTGAGATCTGTAAGACGTCTGTGTGACATCGTAACATGGATGGTATAAGTAAGGTGATCGAGTTACCGTGTGGTGATAGGTCAATAATTTGAGATTTTGTACTATGACTAGATCTCATGGAATGAAGAGGTCAAAATTATTTCGGGTAAGCAGTGCGGCATACCCTGATGAAATTAAGAAGATGAAAATAATGATTATGTATAGCTATTGAATGAATGATTTGGTTATTTTAGCCAATTAGGGCAGAGTTTTGGATGCTCATGTGGTCATCGTTATTTGAGGGTATGTGGTGATGTATGAATCATTTCCCATTGTAGGAGGATGGTTCGGGTATTAAGCATATACCCTTGAAGATTTGGTAAGGTAAGGTTTTTGAAATAAGTTCTCCTCGTGTGGGCTTAGGTTTGGATGTCAACAGGGACATCACGTGATGTAGGAAAAATGGTTTGGGTAGGTATTTGCCCCTTTTGGGTTATTGATAGCAAAATTTTGACTATACTCGTTCTGATAGGCTTATATTCGGTAACGGTGCTAAAAACCTTGTTCCCCACTTTTCTACCCATAAGATAAAAGTTCAAAATAGGAACAGGTGTTGTCAATACCGCTTATCAAATAGAAAAATGATGACCACTGCAAGTATACAATTACGATGTAGTTTTAAAAGATATTGATCCCACAGGGAAGGAATTCGGTTCTAAGGACCAACTAGAGTTACGGAACAAACGAAATAAGTTAATTTGTATTGGAGGGTTTGGATGGTAGACTGATGAATTGACAGATGCATGAGCAGATTAAAAAAGATGTAAACTCTATAGATATTCTCTAAGAACAAGTATAGTAGAGAAAAACATGCAAAATCATCAAGGATATTTCATACACTGGTTAACTTTAACAAACACGGTTCTAGACGTCCAAATATTCAATAATTTACCGCACAGCAACACATGAGATAACTTTTCTAAATCTAGGGTAAACAAATTATGACACTTATAAGAACATGGTTAACAATAATACTATGCTCAGTACGGGTCGCTCTCTTATAGCTATATTTAGCAAGTTACCACTCCAAAAATGTTGGCTCACTAAACAACATTATAATCACAGATCCAATGATTATACACATTCTTGTTAACCCCGAAATCACTCTTAAAGTTAACTCGAAAGCATATAACTTGATTAATATAAATGACACAAGATGAAATACTCGTTATGACACATAGACATATCATAAATTTCGAAATAGAAAGTATAAGTAGAAAACAAAGTAAAGTTGTAAGGTATGCAAGTGAAAGGTAAAGTTGATCAAACCGTATCCACTCTTTAATGGGAGTCATCAATTCCCACATTTCCTGCGTCGACTTTGAATTCAGTCTTGACTCGTACAGAAACACCGCTAGGATGCGATTCTTTGTGAATATTGAATGTTGAAGAATGAAAACTTTTATTGATAAGTGCTTTGCAATTACATTCATACAACATTCGCTTGAATTTGTGTAGAAATCTAGTGATCGAAATAAGTATCGAATCACTTATACATTTTTCTCGCTAACACTTTGAACTAGTGAAATCTATACAATTTTCACTTCCTAATGTGTATCACGCATAATACCATTCAACACACACCATATGTGTCACCCTCATGCCATGAGATTGGTGTGATTTGAACCCTATTTATACAGTGCGAAGGGTTGTGTCTATCCAAATGAAGAGTCTTATCCATTGGCGAAGGGTTGCATCACTTCAATATGATTGGATGCAAAGATTCATCCTCATCCACAATGGAAAGGCACCTTTTCATGATTGGATCACTTCTAAAAGGTGTCTTTTCGGTTGACAGTTTATGGCGGTTGATCGTTCTTATTCGGTGGTTGGTAGTTGAAAAGAGTTGACCAATAACCGTCACAAGTAGTGAGTGCGATATATGTGTCACAATCGTGACTATTGGTTGGAAACTTTCTACTTGTGAAGAATAACAAGTCACAACCTCGAATGGGTGTCACAATCGTAACAAAGTGTTTTTCTTTATATTTCTTCTTTGCAACTTTGCCGATCATTGACAGCTTCGCTCCTGAGCCATTTCCTTATGTTCCACGCATCATTTTGCACCTTTTTCACTTTTTTTTGCATAGAATTCCATCTTTGATCATTTTACTCCCAAGATTTACCTAGTTTCTACATTTGCATAAAAAATAACTACATACCACATGAAATCTTTAATATGAAGTATAAAATGACTCTAAACCATATCGTTTTATGATTGAAAATATCATGGTAATAAGTGTAATTATACTTTTATCACACCCCCACACTTAACTTTTGCCTTGTCCTCAAGGTAAACACAATAGAAGTGTATAAAATAGTATTCAAGTTCATACCTCATTTGGCGAAAGACTATCGTAGTGAGTACCACATTCCCATGTTGCATAAAGTTCAAGTAAAAGTTCGAAATTTCCTACAAATTAGTAATATGCAATTTATATAGTTTAGTTGCATACCTTTGCTCTTAATGGAGGGTCAACCGAACTGCGTCTTTAGATAAGCGTTATATGCTCGCTCGAATATTTCCTTCTCTCAAGTATAGTATAACGTAAAAAGGACAAAAGGAGCACACTTTGGAAAGTTTGATATCTAGGCATTTTTAGGTAACCTAGGGTGCTAAAACACTCTTAGTGGTTGCATTTTATGCTCCATGCCACTCTCCCCTCTTTTTAGTGGTTGCATTTTATGCTCCATACCACTTTCTCTCATTTTTTTTCTTTTTAAGCATATATTTTTGAAGTACAGATTTGTAATTTGCACCCATTTTTCATGCTATGCTACTTTTACTTTTTTTCACTCATTGATTAGTTGCCATTTCTGCTCCCTACCATTCCTCACCATTTGCATAACTCATTGGTTATCCTCTCTTTCTTTTGATTTTTCTCTCATAATACCCTCATCCTTTGTTGATCACTTTCAAAGTATTATGGCTATAGTTTACCAATACTTTAAATGCACTCAATACTTATAGGACATATTCGAGAATAGCATATAAAACTCATAGTGAGAACACTGCTAGATATTACTCCACTACTAACTTATTGGTAACATTAAACTAAAACTATATAACTTATACTAGTTCATGTTGCATTGAAATATATATCAAAACTTACTTGGAATGTTGCTTTTGAATGTTACTCACAACTCATCCTTGCCAAATGCTAAATGTTGTGCTATAAAGCGCTCTCACTCTCAACATGCGCTCATACTCGAAACATTTTTGTTTGAAAAATGCACTAACGTCAAACTTGTAATACCTAACACTTACAATAATCTTGGAACATTTGTTAGTATAGTATAGTATAGGTATGGATAATGTATAAATAACAAAAAATCAAGAAAATTTCAAATTCTTCAATTTTTTAATTTTATTTAATTTTTTTGGATTTTTGGGATTTTGTTACAATTGCCCCCCCCACACTTAAGAACACAATATCCTCATTGTGAGAGACTTTATTAAAAATCTAAAACTAAACAAACAACTAGTCTAAAAATTTGAAAAAGAAAAATAAAGAAAAGAGTAAACCTATTCATTGAGAAGGAGAATTTGGAGGACTAGGAGTAAACCGACAATTTTGCTTTTCTAAAGAAAGATAGTAATTTTCAAAGCATCAATTTATTACTCTTCTTTAGAATCTTCATGTCTTTCTTCATTACTCCAAGTTCCGCTTGGCAATTTTCTAGCTTTTGTTGCATACTCGCCTTCCAATCTTCCGTGGCTTCATAATCTTCTTCTTCATCATCTTCTTCGATCATCGGAGCCTTGCTAGGATGACGTCTAGCAGTTGGATCAGATGGGTCGATGGAAGAATCTTCATAAGTCGAGATTAATTTCTTGGTGCGGTTGGAGTTGGAGTAGAAAGAATATACACCATCGTTCTCTTGAAGAAGTTAGGTATTCTTCAAGTAATTCCCATCCATATAATGAAAATACTCACCCAGTTGATGAACATAGGGGAGTTTGTTTTGCGCACCCAATATAATTACAGTGATAATTTCGGCCCCACAATCTTGTTTCTCATGCTCGTTGAATTCTTCTTCATCAAATCCCAAATTATATCCATGAACTCCGCTTTTTGCTTATTTAATGCGCAAGAAAGAATCAACAAATCCCTCTTTTGGACTTTGGTGTTCTCTACTTAACAAAATATCGAACTGGTAAGATATTTGTGGAGTAGAAGAATACACTCATCTTTAATAAGTTTGTTTGGAGAATTTTTGGGGTCGAAGGTTCTCTTACCCGTTAAATCTGCCCAAACACGATTTTCTTGAAAAGAATCCATCGTGCTAGATGAATTTTCAATTTCGAACCCGAACCAAGTACTCATCATCTCTCTTGTGACGGTATAGTGTCTACCTTGGTTGCGAAATTGAATGGCCCTCTTCCTTTTATCTTCATAATTGAAGGTTACTAGGCATTCTAAAATCCAATCACGATTTTGTTGAAATCGCATACCCACAAACATGCTTAAACCAAGATCAGCAAGATACATCCCCATTTGTTCATGGAGTCTTAAAGTCTCCAGGAAAACCAAATCAAGAAAAATCATACCATTGATCTCCAACTTCTTCATAATTTAGAATCTTTTCCCTTCTTCACACGAATGAATGGGAAAAGGACAACCATAATGTTGTTGATAATTCGAGAATTCTCTTCTATTTGTGGCTACCTTAACACGAGGTATATTGATTTTTAAAGTAAAGGTTGAAAAAGGTTATTTGAATGTAGAAGAATAGAAATGAAAGAATCAGAACTTTTGTTATCTTTGTAGAAGGTCGTGGTGGCAATGGGTTCAATCTAGACCATGATATAGAGTTATAATAGGTCATTGATTGGCCAAATAGTCAATATAGCCGTTTTTCCTTCAAACTAGCCATTAATGGAAGTTTTAGCCATCTTTCGCATGTTAAATCGTGATCTGTAATGGTAATATTCTTCCCGTGTCGCGATCGTGAAGGCTTGTCACAATCATGACTTTCTTCACAATAGGAATAGAAGGTTTTATTGCATAATGTCATGGTATTCGCGGTCACGACTTCTTCAGTCCTTCTTATTTCTTCAATTTTTAGACTTAGTCCAAGAAAAACTTAGAAAAACAAACATGTTAAATATAAAAAATAAATATTTACTATTTTCATACTCAACATATAACAAACAAACAATTAAGCAAATGAACAAGCAAACAAACAACAAACAACAAACTGTACAAAATCCTAGATCTAAGTGAAAAGTGAATAATTATTCGGAGGAAAGCAATTTTGTCAATAGGTCAATCTTATAATAAGACTCCCGTAGATCTCGCTCGACATTAAACATTAGGGTATGAATATCATCGATTTTCCTATGAATTGATATCTACGCCTCTATAAGTTCATTCAACCTTCCCCGGAGATTGGTTGCTTTTCGTTCTTCCTCCCTCGCAATTTCCCCTTCTCTTTGTCTGTCAGCTTCCACTTCTCGAAATCATGGGTGATCTTATCTTCTCCAATGCACCTGACCAAAAATCCATACTCGAAGAATAATTCCGTTGTTAATTCCGAAATCTTGTCTTCATCAGTAAAGACTTCAATGGCATAGGGCATTCTCCCAATCTGGCCTAATAGATTTGCCATCGTTCGACACCCGTATTCTAACATTCCAGGATTTTGTGTGGTAGACATAAGTGTCTCTATCCTTATCCCCGAAACATCAATAGGTGTGCCATTCTAGATTGCCTCCATCATAAACAATTCTTCAAGAATGACAAGATTGAAAGTTGACTTACCAAACAATGCTCCACTTAGGTAAAAGTGCAATGTGAGCAAACAAGGATCATGAATCCACCAGCTATAGGTAGATTCTTTTTTTAACTCGGTTTGGCTAGTCAGACGATTCCATGTTGGTAAAGGATCCCATCCAGGAAGCATCTTGTTATAGCAATCCCTTGGAAATCCCATATATTTGTCTAGAGCTTTCCTTGTCAACTTGTATTCTTTTCCATGATGACGATACACTAGGCAGTCCTTCTTATCGTTCTTCCACACCAATGTGACCAACATCTCCATACAGTTGTCCACACTATTCTCTAGAGACACAAATGAGAAAATGACAAAGTTTAGAATTCTGAGATAGTACATTACCCTATCATAAAACTATGAGGCTGATGAAACTGTCCTATAAATGCTGTAGGAACTTTAGTATTAAACATCTTTAATAACCTCGAAATGATCTCCTTCTTCACGAGAATGGATGGGGAATGGTGCCTCGTACCATTCTTGTAGGTTTGATGGAGGGACTAGATTGGATTTGTTTGCCAAAACCATTTTAAAATGAAAGAAATTCTGAAAGAAATGAGGTAATTTCATATTTAGAATAGAATTATGATTGGAAAGGTAGAAATTCAGATTGCAGAAGTGAGTAACTGATGAACACTCGCACATTAATTTTATAGAGGTTTGAGGAATAACTGTCGAATATCTGCTAAACTACTACAATTATCGCACAAGTCACGATCGTGATTATTTGTCACGATCATGACTTACAGAGTTTGAGAAATAGAAAGTTTTAATAAGGGATTCACGAGCACAAATGGGGGTCGCGAACGCGAATAGGCAAATGATAAGTGTATAATTACGCTTATTATCATTATAATTTTATACAATAAACACGATAGTTTTAGTCATTTTTATACTTCATATAAAAGATTTCACGTGGTATGTAGTTGTTTTTTTATGCAAATGCAGATACTAGGTAAATCTTGAAAGTAAAATGAACTAAAGTGGAATTCTATGAAAAAAAGAGTGAAAAAGGTGCAAAATGATGCATGGAACTTGAAGATTTGGCTTAGAATCGAAGCTGTCAAAGATCAGTGAAGTTACAAGGAGATTTTTGAAGAAAACTCAATTCACGGTTGCGACAATACCTCACAGTCGCGACATGTTCACTTCAGAAATAGAAATATGCCAATCAAAGGTTCACGGTCACGAATCACATTTCGCAATCGCGACATGGATGGTTTTCTGGTATTATCTTCTTAACTACCAACCACCAGATAAGCATGATCAACCACCATCAACTACCAATGAAAAGACACTTATCAGGAGTCAACCAATCATGAAAAGGTGCCTATCCATTGTGGATTGAATCAAAGCCTCTCAACCAATCACATTGAAGAGAAGTAATCTTTCACCAATGGATGTGACTCTTCGTTTGGATAGACGCAACCCTTCAAACTCTATAAATAGGGCTCCAAACCTCAACAATTTCATG
>CATIWQ010163862.1:0-18942 GCA_949673415.1 Euphorbia schlechtendalii | reverse complement strand
ATATCAATCATTTATGTAGGAAGTATAAAATAGTTACACAATTTCTTGTCCATGTACTTTTTGTGGTTAACATCTCATTTTTTTAAATAATTTGCAAATGTCAGGATTCGAACTCTGATTACCCCACTCAATTTATGAATGTGCCACTCAGACTATATCTGATTAGTGTGGTTAACATCTCATTGGTTTATTATTTGGCAAAACATACATTTTAACAAACTTATCGGGAGGAGGTACACATTTTTCATCTTTGTCCCCATCTTGAAGAAAAAAAATTAAATCTCCATTCTTGGCATAATCAAATATCGGAGAAAGTTTTTTCCAATTGTCCATTCTGGAGTCAATATTTCCAGTAAAAAATTCTTCACAAAGTATAAGTTTATAGTTTGATAGTATAATTAAAATTAGCTCTAATCAAAACTTTGTAGAACTGGTAAGAGATGAAAGCTAATTTCTATTTCAATAGTTAACACTAAATAATTTCAAAGTCTTAGAATACAAAAGTAAAGTTATAATTTGTCTCTTTGAGATAATATAGATTTACTTTTATTACAATTTATGATTAAATTTAAATAAGATAAATAAAATTGAAATTTTAAATTACAAATAATTTTTGAATGTATTATTCATTAAAAAAGCCATTGACATTATGAGGCTGACGGAATAGTATAGATCATTTGAAAGAGATGGTTTTGGGTATAAAAGAAAGAGGAGCCTAATGTGTACACGAAAGTCTAATATAATGCATGGACTTAATTTCAACTAACGAGGGTTAACATGGGATGGCAACGGATCCTGGACCCGGTTCGGATCTGTGAATTCGGATATGTTTTTTAAGGTTTGGATTTTAGTTTTATAGATTCGTCAGATCCGGGTTCAGGAAAACGGACCCGGGTCCGGATTTGATAATGAAACCCGGATCCGGACCCTGATTCGTAATTAAAGATTAATTATATTTTTTTATTTATTATTTAGCCCGAAAATATTGGATAATTAATATTATTTGATATCTATGTAAATCCAATTGCATGAACATAATTAAATGAGCATGTAAACTATTTAAAATAAGGTGAAATGTACAAGTATGGAAGCTGAAATTAAGAATTTAATGTTAATTACATGGATCCGTTTTGAACCCGTTTATAAACCCGGATCCGTGGGATCCGTTAGATCTGGATCTGGATCCTAAAATTATGGATGCACCGAATCCGGGTCGGATCCGGGTCCAATATATTCAATCGGATCCATTCCTAGTTAACATTGTTGTACAGTGATGGGCGGCATATAGTTGGGGGTTGAGCATCAAATATTCAATATTGCTTTTTGATGTGCCATTTTGGCACTAAGAGATTGTCTTGTTAAATGTTTTATCTAAGAAAAATTTAGTGGGATAAAAGCCTTAGTTAAGGAAAAAAATGCAATGTTTACTCTCCATGTTCGCAAGTAAACTGAAGATCCTTAAAACGACACATTCCGATGTTGTATACCAATTTCTTGAAAGTTGAGGAAAACCAAGATTTGGTGAATAAATATGCTAGATTGTTGGAAGAGCGCATTTATTGAGCACTAATATCTTCATTATTCTCAAGATCATAAGTTAAGAAAATTTTTGGCGAAACATGCTTTATTAAATCTCCTTTAATATAATCTTCCTTCAATTGAGCAATAAAAGTAATATTGTCTTCATATATTTATCGGATTTTCTTTACCTATCACTTTTCCACATCCTTCTTGGATATTCTTGGTTAATTATCTCAATTATACACATTCGTGACTAGCTTCGTGAATTGTGATTAGAGCAAGTCCAACCATTTTCCCAATTTTTCATTTTCCAAACCTCATTTTGCAGGATCTATAGTGTTTTTTCTCTAATCATCTTCCCCATTTTTTATTCCCCAAATCAAATTTACTTTAAAAAATAATATTTTAAACTAAAAACCATAAAAAAGCAAAAAGTAATACTCCCTCAATTTGAAAATAACTTTCGCTTTTGAATCTTTGAAAAATTTCAAAAATAATTGTTTCTTTAAGATTTCAATGCTCTTTTTTTAATATTTTTGTCCATTTTACCCTTAATTAATGCACATTGAAAATGATAAAAGGAATAAAGTATCTAATCAACTTTTAAATTAGCAAAAGTCATAGGGGTAAATAAGTATTTTCATCACTTTAATTAATATGGTCTTCGTATTGATAAATTATTTATTAATTTCTCCGAGAAGTAATATTACTTTATTCAATTCCCAAAATGGGAAATCTCATTTTAGGGAATGGTTGGACTTAACCATTTCCCATATTCATTTTCCATTTTGGAAAATGGGGAACCATTAGACTTGCCCTTAACTCTGCATGATTTGAGGAAGTAGTTGTGATAGTCTATTTAGTGGATCACCTTGATATAGTTGTTCCGATAGATGTAAATAAGTAGTCCGTTTAAGATCAATCTTTATATGGGTTAGATAAATAACTTGCATCTACATATCCAACTAATTCTAGTTTGGGTTCACATGAGTAAAATGCAATGTTTGACCTTGTATTATTGGTAAGATACATGAAAACACCTATTACGCTTATATATGGTCCTTCAGGACCAAGAACTTCTTCATTATTTTCTCGGTGATAAAAGATATCCTTTTTCACATCAAGTGATCATACAACTATTGGGTTGCTTAATGGATGTACTTTGTCCATACCAAAACGTTTCAGAATCTTTTATTTATAATTTGATTGATGCACTAAATTCTTTTTTCTAGGTGCTCAATTTGCAAACCAAGATACAATTTTATCCTTCTTAGATCTTTCATCCCAAATTCTTTCTTTAAAAAATCAACTGCTTTTGAAATATTTTCTGGAGTTCCGATGATATTTAAATCATCAACATATATTGAGATGATAATAAAGTTGAATCTCGATGTTTTTATAAAAACAACAAATTTGATCGTTTTCATAACCTTCTTTTAATAAAAATATACTAAGACGATTATACCACATGCTCATATTGTTTAAAACCATGTAAGGATCTTTGAAATTTTATTGAATTTGCCACATTATTCTGGCAATTTTAATCTTTCAGAAATTTTCATATAAATATCATTATCAAGCAAATCATAGAGGCAAACTCTGACAACATTAAGTGCATTTGTAAATTTTCTTGCACTGCCAAACATATAAGATATCGAAAAGTTATTGCATTAACCATTGAAGAATATGTTTCCTCATAGACTATCCGTGGTCTTTAGGAAAAACTTGTATAACCAATATGGCTTTATATTTTACAATTTCATTTTTCTTATTTCTCTTCCTTACATAAACCCATGTATAACCAACATGTATTATATCATGCGGTGTTTAAATCACAGGTTCGAATACATTATATTTTTTCAAGAGAATTTAGCTCTGCTTGAATTGCATCTTTCCATTTTTGCAAATCATTTTTAATTTGACACTCTTCAATAGTCATGGGTTCATGATTCATATTTTCATTTTCAATATTTATTGCAACATTATATGCAAAAAATATGATCTACAATCATTTTATCTGTACTCCATCTTTTATCTTTTCTAATATAAATTATTTGAGTTTCTTCATTTTTAACACCTTCAGGTGATTGTACTTCTTCCAGAAGTATATTTATATTAGTATTTGTATCCTCAACGAGAATATCTTCATTATCAATAATTCTTCTTTTAGGATTTCTTTGAATCAATAGGTTGTCCACGCTTCGAGTGTGTTAGAGTATTATCATTAGATTGTTCTTTAGGAACTTTAATACGAATTATCGCATTTACTATCGGTATATGCGATTTCGTTACTCGTTTAAGATTAGCAAATGCATCAAGTAACCGATTTGCTTAATTTTGAAGATAAATTATTCTTTGAACTTCAAGTTCAGAATTATTTGATTTATGATTCATATGAGAAAGTGATGGAACACTCCGTATTATTTTCTTTTCCAAAATTATATTTCTATTCTCTCATCCTAATTTTGAGAAAATGCTTTCATCAAAATGATAATCTACAAAGCATGCAACAAATATATTTTCAGTTAATGACTCAAGATATTTAATTATTTAAGGAGATTCATAGTCAACATAAATTTCTAATCCTCTTTGAGGATCCATTTTAGTCCTTTGTGGTGGAGCAATAGGTAAATATATTGTACAACCAAAAACTCTAAGATGAGAAATATTATGCTCATGACCAGAAGTTAATTGTAATGGTGAATAATCATGATAACTCATTGGAATTATTTTTATAAAATTTGTTGCATGAAATATTGCATAATCCCAAACAGTAGTTGGAGATTTGTTCGCATAATTAACGGTCCTAAAATTAATTACAGACGTTTAATAAATGATTCTGGTAGACCATTTTGAGTATGAACATATGCTACATGATGTTCAAATTTATTCCTGCTAGCGTACGATAATTATTAAATGTTTGGGATGAAAATTCTCCAGCATTATCAAAACAAATTGACTTGATAGGATAATTAAGAAAATGTGAATTCCTTAATAATAATAAATATATATCAAACCATCTTGTTGAATCAACAATTAAAACCATAATATATGTAAATGGTCCACATGGTGGATTGAATTGATCTACATATATCACACTGCATGCATTTTAAAAATGATGGCGATTCAGTTCTAACCTTAAATTTGAAGGTTTTATTATCAATTTGTATTGCGAACAAACAACACATAAAAATTCATTACGTTGAAAAACTTCTGGTTTTTTAACGAATGCTCATGTGTATTTTCTATAATTTTTCTCATAATTGTCGAACTAGGGTGACCTAGTCGATCATGTCAAATTTTTTTAAGTATCTGAATGTATAAACTTCTGATTTATAGTTCAATTTGCTTTAATCATATTAATGCGTATTACAAGCCAGGTGAAGGAGTGTAAAAAAATTTTCAAGTACACATTTCATACTTGAAATTATCTTTGTAATATATAGACATTCTTTGTTATCTTCGCTCTCAGTTTCAATATGATATTCGTTTCTGCAAATGTCTTTAAAGCTTAATAATTTATTATAAGTTTAGTTTCCCTTTGTAACATAATAACGACTTTTCTGCAACCTTCAATCATTTTTGTTTCACCCAATATCGTGGTAACAATTGTTTCACCCATTTTTAAAGTAGAAAAATATATCGCTTTTTTGAGAATAGAATGGGTAGTGACACTATCCACAATACATAAATTTACTTCATTTACATTGATGATATATAATACCAGAAAAGAATTCATTTTTTGAAAATAATTGGTGGAACTTTTTAGGGTGTTCACCGGTTGGTTCAGTTCAATAACCGAACCAAACCGAATACATCGAAAACCGAATAGATGAAAAAATAGAAACCGAAACTGAACCGAAGTAGATAAGTAATCGAAATTGAACTGAATTGTTTGGTTCGGTTGGTTCGGTTCATTTAACCGATTAATGTTTTTGTTTGTTCTTTCATTTTCTTGTTAAAATTCTATTTATTTTATATATAACTATCATTAACTTTCATTACATATATATATTAACATGTATATACTGTACAAAAGCAATAAAATAAAATAGTATTGTCTTAAGAACGTGATGATATTACTATGACAAACTTAATAAAATTAAGTTTGTAGATTAAATTTTTATATATGTAATTAATTTTTTAAATATATTGAATTAATCGGTTGATTCTGTTATATTGGTTATTTTTATATTAAAACCGAAATGATCGAATTAACAAAAAATCTATAAAAGTGACAACCGAAACCGAACCGTTTAGATCGAAAATCAAATCAAATAAATCGAATTACATCGGTTCAGTCGGTTATCTCGGTTAGGTTCGGTTTTTGAACACCTCTAGAATTTTGGGCTGAGCAAGATTGTGCTTAGATTAATTTGGTGAAATCTTTGATTGGCAGAGCAAAATTGTACAGTGATGGACAGTGAACAATTGGAGGTTGAGCCTCAAATATTCAATTAACAACAAATTATACGGTTAACTAGGTTCATTAACATGAAAAGAATATCATTAATAAATATTGATATGTATGTCGACGGAGTCAGAAACTCAAATTATATAAATATGTGCCCCACAAGTATACAATCCATATCAAAAATTCTTTTACGTATTTCACTCAAATTAAACCAATTGACGCAAATTTCTAACAAACCCACTTTCTTCTTTCTTCTCAACCAATCTCACTTGCCAATCACAAATTCTTCATTTCATCCAAAATATGAAATTGTTGCCTCCTCTCTGCTTTTATATTAACTTTCATGTGACCATTACTTTGAAATAAATTAAAGTATGCTATATATAAAGATATCACGGTCACTCATTTAGAAGAATTAGTGTACATTCTTAGACTATGTAAACAAAGGCTAATAAGAGTTCTACAATAGTATTATTAGCGTGTCGTATTTTATCAATTGATTTATTGTACTTTTTATTTTAATTGAGTGAGCCCATTTCTTTATATCTTTATATATGTTTATCTACGTTAAATCAGCCCCTAGAAATCAACGAGCATGCTAGAATAAGAGTCATCATGCTCATGCTAGAATAAGAGTTGAACCTTTTTGCAAATACCTAGTAGTCCATAAACGGGTCAATCGAGTTAAAAGATTCGATCTAATTTTTATAATTAGATTTAACTCTTTTTCAAAAAAAATAATTTGGACTTAAATAATTGGAGAATAAATAAGTTTAACGACTTTATCGCAAATATAACTATTTATTTACAATTATTTTCTCCATAAGGATAAATAAGCATTTATAGATAATTTTTTCTTCTATAGATATGAGTTTGAAAACTAAAAATCTAAAGACGAAATTTTGGTCTCTGTATAAATTTTCTCTCTCTTGGATGTTTTCCTACGATGAAAAGATCCTGCAAATTGACATTATCGATCTATTATCACTTCAAAAATATTGGAATAAGGTATTTATTTGATCTTTTGTGAGATAGACTTGTTTCAATATATAAGCGATATCACTATTGCGTTCTTCAATCTCGAGCATGGAAAAGATATGAATTCAAATAAGTTCTATCTACGTTTACGGTGAAACCTGCAAACCAGGCCCCTAATAGCTGTTATTTTACTAAAAGATATTTTATCAAATTTCCAATATGAAATGATAATAAATGAAGAGTTGAACCTGTAATATATCTCTCTAGTTTGTCTGCCATTAGTGGCTTCCATTGCTTTCCATTTGGATGGCAAACAACCTTATAAATTTGTGGATTCATTTCTTTGTTGAAGGCAAACAATTCTTTTCTTTATGGATATCTTTTGCCTCTCACATGTATGGCGCCACTAATATTGGAGGTTAATATATATACTAGTTTTCTTAAATAAAAAAACATATATATATATATATATATATATACTAGTTATGTTTTATTAAGAAACATGACCGAACTAGAGCTCTATTTCAAAGGCAATTGAAAACGAAAGCATGCCTATTAGGTGATGTATTTGAAACTAAAGTACTTTTGAAAGTAACGTGTTATCAAATAAAGTGCTCTTAGAATTTGTTTCTAAACTGAAGTGCTACCAAATAGGTTGAAAGGTGTCTTGGATGGTCTTGGGTAATGTCAAAGGGCTTTTATTCCCAGATTACTGATTAAATGTTAATTGCACATCAAATAATATAAAATCTAACAAGTGGAGTTGTAGCCCTTAAACTTCATATTGTTAAGGTTTACGATCACATTGAGTGATCATATGTTAGAGCAGTTCTTACACGTACGGTGCTTTTCTAAGTATTGGATTAACTGATGGTTATATGTGTCTTATATGTAGAAAATCCATGGGCCTCGAAAAGTGTTGGGCTCGATAGTTTGAGTGAAATACAAATGAGTTCGAACCCATCTAACACAAAACTTTATACGTCATATTAGCACATGGTAAAAAATTAAGGAGGTGAATTAACAAACTAAAATATATGAATAATTCAATTTTATTTGATCTCCAAGATTACATATCAATTATCTATTTATACTTCTAATGAGAAGAATCTAGAACTAAGGAAAGGAAATTGAAAGCACATCAAATATTATAAAATCTAACAAAGTGGAGTTGTAGCCCTTAAACTTCATATGGTTAAGGTTTACGATCACATTGAGTGACCATATGTTAGAGCAGTTCTTACACGTACGGGCTTTTATAAGCATTGGATTAACTGATGGTTATATGTGTCTTATATGTAGAAAATCCATGGGCCTCGAAGAGTGTTGGACTCGATAGTTTGAGTGAACATACGAACCCATATAACACAAAACCAATTGGCTTGTGAGATAACCCATCATTGGCTTGGACCTCTCAAGTGCAACTGGGCGTGGACAAGTTGCTACTTTTCAAACACACCTTAGCCTTTCTCTTCTTGAGGCACAAGGCTACCAACGAGTTTAGTCTCCGCTAACCCCAAACTCCACCGGGACTTTAAACTCGAACTCAGGATCTTCTAGCTATTAGGGCTTCTCCTTCTCCGGTACCATGTTGAGAATTTGTGAGCCTCAAATGGTTGGGTTCGATAGCTTGAGTGAGCATATAAGTGGGGTGTAGACCATTTAACACAAAACCAATTAATTTGTGTAAAGGCCCAACCTACTCCACTTATATACCACTCATAATCTATGTGTATTTCCAATGTGGGATAACCCAATATCTCAAACATTCTATTCACTATTCATTTTTCTTTAGAGGGCGTATTCTTAGATCAAATTCTCCCGAGAGAGAGGACTTAAGCATTAATCATTTGTCATAGTGATAGAGCCGGGAAAGGCGAGCGGTTGGCTCCCCTAGCTGTGGAAATTTTCAACATCATCCTTCTTACCAATGTTTTTATTCATAGAAATTGAGAGAAATTCAAATTCACAGAGAAAAATTGCTCTTCTGCATTTTTTAGTTGTTTGGGATGTAGAAAAGGCTTTAGTTTTTCTTCTTCCTTCTAACCATTTTCTTTCCTTTTTCTTTTGCTTATTTACAAATAAAGTGTATTTTAGTTATATTTTTCTCTAAATTATTTTAAATTGTCAAGTTGAGATTAACATAAATTCACTCAAAGATCTCTCAAATTTACTTGTTTCTTACACCATCATTTAGTGCCAAAGTGAGTTTTACCTTTGGATGAATATGTATTTCAAAATACAAATCCTTGCTTTTATTTAACGTTATTTCTAGATGCAATATTTGATGACAAGATTTTTTGTATGTATTGTGTGGTTTGTTCAAATCTAAAACTGTGAAAATTCATATTTTCAGTTGCTTGGAAAGAATGTTATAGATTAATGAGTTAAATTTTCTTCTTCTATCCTTAAGGGTTAATTAATTTACTTTGTGATATTTATGTTGTTGGAATTCTCATTGAAACTATACCTTTACTATTACTCATATATACATTCTAGTACATTAGCATTTGATGCGTGTTAATCAAACTAAGATACTCTTAGATGGTTAGTACCTATGTTGATGTGGTATATTAGTAATAGAATTGTAACTGCATCTCATGGCACGAATCATGTGCTTGAAGCTAGTATATATAGCTAAGTAGTCATCTCACTAGAGCTAAGTTTGAATCTCTGTAATATGGCATTTTTCTCTTCAAATCTATCAAGCTTTCGAGCTGATTTTCATGGCATCAAAGCCATAACGAACAAGAAGTAAGGGCTAACTCAAAATCTATATAATGAACATCTGTTTGCTGGAGAAGTGGATCTAGGAGAAGAAATTTATGTTGACAGCTAAGAGAGGACTTCGAATGAAAACCCAGGTCTGGTTCTCACTTAACTACTCTTGATTGGGAGCAATTATTACTTAGCTTGGAAGAACTTTGTTACTAGAGCTTCCACACCTAAAGGAAAAAATGCATAAAAGAGGAAGATGAGGATACAAAAGGCACATCAAAGTTTAAAAAATGGAAGAAACATGATTTCTTGGTAACAACTTGGATTCTTAATTCAATTGCTAAAGATGTCTCAAAAGGTTTCACTTAAGTAAGCTCTTCCTCTGAATTATGGAAAGCTTTAGAACACATGTTCTGTGAAAGAAATGGACCTCTCCTCTATAAGTTTAAAAGAGAATCATTTTGTTTATGAAAGGGGAGCTTCCAGTTCCTACAAAATTTCAAGAAATTAAGGAAAATGTGGAAACGAGTTGTTACTGTTAAGGCCACTGCCAAGTTGTAAGTGTGGAGAAGCAAACACATGTGCCTGCAATTCTTTTGGTACGATTTCACATTAGGAGCATGAAGATATGTTAATACAGTTTCTAATGGGACTAAATCCTTTTTTTATCATGCGAAGGATTAGATCTTGTTGATGGAGAAATTACACCTAGATTGGACTAGACCAAATCCATAATCTACAGAATTGAGAGGCAAAATGATGTCAACAACAACATATCCATGGAAATGGCTAACTCAATGATCAATAGATTCTTGGAAATAATAAATGCCACAATAATGTAGTTTGCTGGATCGCAGAAATACATAGGATGAGATCTACCTAAGGACAGATTTAGTAGAGTTGACAAGAGCAAGTAAAATACTCATATTGCAATGGCACCAAAGATACAAAGGAGAGTTACTTCAAAATGGTTGGATATCTTGAGTAGTGGTCAAATCCAAATAATAGAGGTATATTCCCTATCATAAACTCACATATTAATAAGAGTTCTTTTTTCAAAAATAATGCGACTTGGGAAAGAAGTGAGGAGCTTGTAGATCAGTAAACCATGAACAAAATTGTTTAGGAGAAGTATTATAAGTTAATGAAAAGAAAGGAGATATCTAAATCATCACTTCACCAGAGTAATGTGGAGTTTGGTGCCTTTGCTGGCTTTTCTAGTAAGAATCCATACACTACATACATTTGGATTATTGATAGTGGTGCTAGTAGTCAAATAAGCTAGCAAAACCTGTTATTCAATGAAATGTCAAAGATAACAAAAAACATGTAGTTCATTTGCTTGATGGAAGTACCAAGCTTATTGTAAACACAAGACAGGTCAAGCTTGATGATGATGTGATTTTGTTGAATGTGATTTACTTACAAGATTTTAGATACAATTTATTATCTGTAAGTTAACTGGCAAAAGAAAATGGCATAGAGGTGATATTTTGTGATGTATATTGTTGTTTACAGGACCAAATTTTTAATGAAATGAAAGTTATTTTGTGGTTGGTAGAAAGTTTGTATCTTCTAGATCAAACCTCATATCACCAAAGGGTATTAGAAACTACAAAACTTTGTAATTTTGTAACTCACTCTAAAAAGTGACATGGGAAGTAGATTGACCCTTAGCACCTCAAATTAGGACATGCTTCTTTTGATGCTTTAAGTCATATCAGTGGAACTAATATCAACCATAAATCTCATACTTGCGAGGTTTGTCCACAAGCTAAGAAACATATAATTTCTTTTAATAAAATTTAAATTGGCACAATTTTAAGGTTACAATTGATACATGTTGACATTTGGGGCCCTTACAAATAAGCCACATTAAGTGGTTCTTTATATTTTCTCACAATCATAGATGACTTCACTAGGGTCATTGGGTTATTCCTTTTAAAAAAGAATAGTGAATTAGAGTGCTTCCTTAACTTTGCAGTCACTCAGTACTCAATTTGTGTCTAAGTTGTTCGAAGTAATAATGGTGGGGAGTTTATCAATTCTTAATGACGCAAACTATTCTCTAATAGAGGAATAGCTCACCAAAAGACCTGCATTTACAACCTACTGTAGAATAGAGTGGTGAAAATTAAGCACAAGCATCTGCTTGAAATCACTAGAGCCGTTATGATCACAACACATTTGCTGACACATTTTTGGGGGGAGGTAGAGAACAATATTGAAGCATCATCAATGTCTTGCCTTTAAATATTCTATAATGGCAAACATTATATGAGAAATTTTATTAGAAATTTCCAAATTATAGCAGACTTTAGATATTTGGATCTCCGTGATTCTATAAAGTTTTGTCAGTTGCTGATAAACTTGCTGACAGTGCTCACATGATCATTTTTTCAGGTTTTTCACATATGTAGAAAGGTTATAAGGTGTAACGCCTTATTAAGAAAAGGATTGTGATTTCAAGAGATGTCATGAAACTTTTGTTTTTCCTTATGGAAATTCTTCAATAGCTTCTACAAAAGACAATGACACTGAAATTATACCAACAACAGTTGATCAAAGTACAGATTCTATGAAGAGGTTCACTGGAAACAGAATTACCCCAGGGTGGCTCCGAGACTATATTTTCCATGTCATGGAAGCAAACCATTTTGCTTTCTTAAGTAAAATAATAGAGGTAAAAACCAATGCATTACAAGGAGGCTATTTAAGACACCAATTGGGGGATAGCTATGAACAAAGAATTAGCAGCACTTGAGGAGAGCAAAACTTGGGAGTTGTGTTCTTTACCTCTAAGAACGAAGGCATTGACAAGAAAATGGATCTACAAAGTCAAGTTCCTGCCAAATGGTGAAATTAGTAGATATAAGGCTAGGCTACTTGCCAAGGGCTTCAATAAGATTTTTGTAGTTGATTATAAGGATTCCTACGGTCTAGTTGCAAAGGCAACTACAGTTCGAAGGTTTTTTACAATTGGAGCACCAAAACAATGGTTGGTACATCAAGTGGATGTAAATAATACATATTTGAATGGTTTTTTTTAAGAATCCATATTCTTATAACCACCATAAAGTTATTTCAAGGTATAAAAGGGTCGAGTATGCAAACTGATCAAATATTTATATGGACCGAAGCAGGTTGGCAAGTAATGGTATAAGGAGATCTCTGAAAAACTGATACTGTATGGTTTTGTTATATCATATAGTGATTATTACTTGTTTACAAAATTAACAGGAGATGGTAACTTCATAGCTCTTTCAAAGGTTTTTTTGCAATTGGAGCAGCAAAACAATGATCGATACATCAAGTGGATGTAAATAATGCATATTTGCATGGTTTTTTTTTAGGAATCCATATTCTTATAACCACCAGAAAGTTATTTCAAGGTATAAAAGGGTCGGGTATGCAAACTGATCAAATCTTTGTATGGATTGAAGCAAGCTGACAAGTAATTGCATAAGGATATCTCTGAAAAATTGATACTATATGGTTTTGTTATATCACAGAGTGATTATTGCTTGTTTACAAAATAGACATGAGATGGTAACTTCATAGCTCTTTTGATCCATGTTGATGATATACTCATTATGAGTTCAAGTCATAGAGAAACTAACATTGTAAAAGCTTATCTACATGATGGGAATTAAAGTAAATCAGACTACAAATGGAACTTCTCTGTCACAAGTTAAGTACATTTCAGATTTGCTAGAGGATGTTGGTATATAGGATTGTTCACCAGCTTCTAGTTCCTTTGATACAAATATGAAGTTAACTAATTCAAGTACACTACATAGTCATCTAGAGCCTTACAGAAGAATGGTGGGGATACTTTTATATGTGAATTTCACCAAGCTTGATATCTCTTATTGCACTCAACAGCTGAGTTAGTACATGCAAGCTCCTTGTGAAATACATATACAGATAGCCAAGAGAGTGATAAGGTAGTTACAAGGAACCAAACTCTATGTCTTGTTTTATATTATCAACACTGAGTTGGTGACATTTGATATTGTGATTCTGACTGGGGATGTTGTAAAGTGACTAGAAGGTCTCTCGCAGGTTTTTGCACGTTCCTTGGCAATGCCTTAATCTCTTAGAAAACCAATAAGCAATCTACTATAAGTAGATCCTCTGCAGAGGCAGAGTATCGCAGCTTGGCTAACACAAACTGTGAAATTAAGTAGCTTACATATCTGTCAAAGGATTTCCAAGTGTCAATCCAATTACCAATTTCTATTAAATGTCACAGTCGGGCTACCATATCAATTGTAAAGAATCTAGTCCTTTATGAGCAAATGAAGCATGTTGAGCTGGATTTACACTATGTAAGGGACCTTGTGATAGATGGTTTCAACAATATTACTCATGTTTCTACTCATTACCAGTTGACAGATCTTCTCACCAAACCAAAGAGCCATCAGTACATGCTTCATTTCCTTCGGAAGATGAATCTTATTCAGCTGAAATGGTTTCAATTCGAGGGGGGATGTTGGAATTCTCACTAAAACTATACCTTTACTGCTACTCATCTATACCTTCTAGTCCATTTGCATTGTTGCATGTTAATCAAGCTAAGATGTTCTTAGCTGGCTAGTACCTATGCTGGTGTGGCATATATCAATAACAAAATTGTAACTGCATCCCATGGCATGAATAATGTGTTCGCAGCTAGTATGTATAGCTAAGTAGTTAGCTCACTATAGCTAAATTTGAATCTTTGTAATTCTGCATTTTTCTCTTCAAATCAATCAAGCTTTCTAGCTGGTTTTCATATATTCCTTATCATGGAATCGCGTTTGGTTTACTCTAGATCTTATTATTTTAACATTTAGACTTGTATAGTTGTATTGTTTATACGATATTAATTAATATATGTTCTTATTATCGGTAGAAAAAATTGAATATAAATATGTAATTCACACATAGCGAAGTTGAGAGAATGAAATATTTGCATTATTTGCCGGAAATACCTCAAAACAAAGACACGTGTCCATTGACACTTTTTGTTAATAGATTAAAGAAACAAAACATTAAGGTCACTAAATAATTCCCATAATCTTGAATTTGGTAGTGCATAGGCATATTGCATGCTCAAGATAACCTTAATCAGTAAAGTGTGATAAAGAGAGTTACATAAATGACAAATGAAAAATGGCCATCGATAATAATAAAGTCCATACTTATCTAATTTTCTATACACACATTTTGGTTAGGCAATTAAAGGAAATGCTTTATGAAACAAAGAGTGGCTTAAAACCACTTTTAGCCAATTCAGAAATTACGTAATAAGAATGTATTAAAAATAAAATGATTCTTAACAAGAAAATATGGGTGGGAGGAAACCTAATCTTGCTAAGTGCGGTAGAATCTTATTAAATTAATACTCGATAAATTAATAATCTCGCTAAAATAATAATTTTCTCCTATCCTTAGTCGGGACTAACGTGATAAATTCATAATTAGCTAAATTTATAAGATAATACGAAAAAATAAATTCATATAGGTCCCATTTGACTTATAAATTAATAATTCATCATTTGTAAAAATATATTTCATATAATTCATAACTAATCTAAGAAAATTTTTGAAAATACGAATCTAATGTTACTTGTTTCTTTTTAAAATTAATATCCCCTTGAATCCTATCTCTAACCTTTCTTAGAGCATTGAGAAAATTCGGTATAGAGTTCTCATATTGTAACGGGAAGTATTGTAAGGTGATTGCTTTTGAGTGCATGCTGGATTTTGTTGTTTGTACTCACATAATTCTCTACGTATACCATCTGTTATGGTTGATTTTTTTATACCTTTGATATGAGAAGCCTTTTTTTTTTAGAGTTATATGTAGTAACTCTCTTTATATAGTAATTTAATTAATATCAATACATGTAACTATATTAATAGTTGAGTGGATTTATACATTTAACTTGAGATACATATGGAATACTAAAAGTTTATCAATGAAAATACATGAATTTAGTTAATATGCATGATTAATACTTATTAATTAAATTCATGTATTTCATATATATTCACATTGTAGATATATAAACTACATACTCTATAAATTAATAATTATTAATTTACGTGATTAATTAATACCTTACTAAATTAATAAAATTCCATGATCATACCATTATCGATTCATAGAAGTTTGACTGTAATTATTGAATTTCAGATTTACCTAAACTAAAATAGAAGTTTGGACCTTTTGCTTTGCTTTTTAATTTCTTAACATATGAAGTCAACCTTAACCACTCTTGGGATTCATGATTTATCTTTACCTCTTTTTAGCAATATTTTCAATACAAAAGGGATGGATGCCAACCAAATCTTTTGCGTATCTTTGATAAAGCAACTAAGTCTTGTACAATGATTAACTACAGATTCCTTTTCATTTATTTGTAATAAAGTTAAATTTGTATTAAACATTATCAATTCTAAAGTACGTATTCATATAAGACATGTAGATAAAGTGGTAGTTCGGCTTTCCATTGAACTTAGACGTGCGGCTGCTTCTTTATGTCTTTTATAAGTCGGGTCTTGAAAAATACATTATAATAAAATCTGGCGCGATCCAAAATTGTTTCAAAATGTGTTAGGATGATCTGTTCGGTATATATTATGAATTGTTGATATATTTATAGTTATCAATTTTAAAATAATATATTTATTAAAAATTAATCATTATTCGAGCGAGCTAAATAGAGTTTGAGAATGAATTCAAAATCCAAAACGATCCGACTCAAGTATATTATTGATGCGGGTTTAGAGCAATATTTTTTGTTCGCCCACCCATCCATTAACTAATTGAACCCTTTTACACAATTTTCTTTTCAAAAGATTCATTTCATTTTATTAAAAAGTTTACGTATGAAATGAGTTGAATTCCATATAAAAATTGTTTCCAAAATAACTCAAACTGAGTTGCCACTAGCAATCCCCTAGAAAGATTGGTTATGTATTGTACTTTTGCTTTGTAGCTAGGTGCTAGACTGCTAATTTGCGCACCCCACGTGTCGATTGTGGTGGTTCTACGATTATATATTGGCAGAACCAAATTCATATCGTAGAAAATTGCAGCATGTAATTTTGATACAAGAAACTCTTATTATGTAAAAACTTGAATGTCACCAGGCTCACTGGAATCTTTCATACATAAATCATATAAATTTTCATATTATAAAATTGATTCCAAAAAAAATCAAAATGTTTGCAAGGGTCAAGACAATTGCTAGTCTTGATGTAATACTGCCTCTACGTGTCGAGAAATCCTTTGGTGCAACCATCATCTATCACCCAATAATACATATTCCTTAAATAAATTATAAAACGTTTAATTTGTCCACCATTATATATATTTCTTGAACTAAACAACACCTTACCGTTAGAAACCATCACCACTGATAATTAGTTATTAATCATTTACTAATGTATAGTATATATTAATTTTATGTATCTTTCGTTAAGGTCTGGAAGAGCTTGTGAATTTTTTTTTTAAAAAAAAAACTCCCGGAGAGACGATGTGTCTCCTCGAAAGCTAAAAGGTTGAGACGGGAGAAAATTTCGAGACGAGATCCCCAACTAGGTTGGTTTCCTCGCTTGCTTATTAAAAATATCATACCCCTCTTTTATTTAAATAATAGTTCCATTCTCAAGGTGAGACTAGAAAACAGATAGAGTCTAATTACAAAGCAAAAACCTCAATTTAACAAAAATATCCAACGTTGAAAAGGAAAGCGTTTGATTATTACAATGAAAAATAAACCAACATAAGTAAAGGCTCTTAGTAAAGATGTCCTCCGATCCAATAGCACCCTCGAACACAAGTTTGTTTTTCCGTTTCCAAATGAGCCATGATATAATAAACCATAGGGAGGTTCCAAAGTTATGCTAGTGCTCGGGAAGGGGATTTGGAGACAAAACCAATGCATAAATTCATGCCAAACTCAGGAGCTACTTTGGCAATGTAGTAAAGCATGACCGAGTGTTTCCGCTTCGTTGCAAAAAGGACAAGACTCATCAACAAAAGCACGGCAGCAGCGTGAGAGGAGAAAATTCCTCGTCACTAGCCGACCATGAAAGACTAACCAACCAAAGAAATTAATCATTGGCAGTAAATGGGACTTCCAAACAATATTGAAGTCAATCCGGGGCTCGGGGCCAACCAGGACTAGAGTAGAAGCTGTTGCAAAACGAGCCGTCGGAGTAGCTTCGATGATCACCGACGAGATGAGTTTAGGTTTTAATATTAGAATGAAACCCGTTTTATGCTGTAAAAATTAGTCATATGTATGTTCGTTTTGCGAAATGGATCAAAGTGGGGATTTTGAAGTTGATTTTGTGTTTCTACTAGTTGAATTTGGAGAGGTATTAAGATTGTGGGAAACAAAAGATAAAAATGGAAGTAATGAAGTTCGAATTTTGGTCCAAATGAAAAGGGACAGATTCTTGAGCAAATATAAGTTAGTGGATTCTCCATCTTCTTTTCTTATATTCTCAACTCATCGTTATTATTACTATTATTCAAATTTAATTGTGTTGCTTCTTCCTCAATATAGCCTCTCCAAATTTAGTAAGTGTTACAAGGTTTCTAAATTTGTTGATTTTTTTTATAAACCCACTCCCTTCTTATATGTAAATATTCTTTTCACCACAAATCACAATCTATGAATTACTTCAAAAGGCAAAAGATTTGTGTCAACTGAATCGATGAAAAACCATATAAATTCGAAGGTTCATGGTTCGGGCAATATTAAAATCACTACCATGTAATGCAATTTTATGAAATTCTATTACTATTATCTAATGTAGGATCAAACATATCCTTATAATTAAGTAAATGTGATTGAAAATATTATAATACAAATATACCAAAACATGCATGTATTCAATTCGATTCTACAATGTTCTTGGTTCAAACCGGTCCAGCATGCACACCGAACATTTGTTCGAACTTTAAGAATATTATCTGACCAGTAAATTTATAGTTTAGATGCTGAAGGACTTATTAAATGGCCATACTTGAAAGAGTTAGTCTCTTGATGGACTCAAAGGTCCTGCAAAACAAATCCTCGGCCGGAGTTGTTTCCGGCGAAGATCCTCCGACGATCTAGTCAGTGGTCAGAGTAAAGAGTGTTTTAGTGTTGTTCTCTTGTGATTACGTACCTTTTAGCAGTTGGAGATTTGCCATTTATAGGATCTGGTGTGATGATGTCATGCGGGGCCCATCTGTGAGAGATACACGTGTGGCTCGCCGCTTGAGGGTCTTGTCCGCCGTCTGAGCATTAAATGATTCATCTCTG
>CATIWQ010163860.1:0-18787 GCA_949673415.1 Euphorbia schlechtendalii | reverse complement strand
ATTAAATTATAAATTTAAAGGGACCAATTTATAATTAGAATTAATCTAAACCTAATTAGTAATTAGGATATATACAAAATTAAAATAAAATAAAATAAATAAAAGGAGATTAAAGAGTGATCAAATACAAAAACATAAAAGGGTGATTGGGTTGTTACACAATTGTGTTTTTGGTGTCTACAACAATCAATTTGTTGTTTTTGGGATTTGATTAATTTTTGGAGTTTTATCTCTTGTTTTTCGTCCACTCGGCTAGCACTGGTCCCGGTTCGAGAATAGTTCGTGCACGTGAGATTGGAGAGCTTCCAATTGCGAGCTTCACGACATCCGTCTCTTAAGGAGACTTTTCAAGTAAGTTCTTATTATGTAAATAAATTGGTTTGAAACCCTATCAATGGTTCTTGAGAAGATCCTATTGGAATTCGAGAAAATTTTAACCGGTAATTCCGCCGACGCGGTTATGTTTTCGATGACAATTCCCTTCATCTTTTCCTAACCCGAAACTTCTTTTTGTCATGGTCCAATCTAAAGTTACGCAAATAGAGCATTTGGAAAGTAAAATAAAGGTATTGAAGACTAAGGTGGAGTCATAAGAGAAGCAAATGGAAGATATGAAGCTTGAAATGAATAAGCGTTTTGATGAGTTGCTTCAACATCTCCGGTCGATCCATTAATCCCAATGGTACCGCTACCACATCAACCGCCTCAACAACGAGAACTCCTCAATCCTCCACTTCCTCCACCGTCAAAGCAACAATCGTCACCACCACCTAAAATTGAAGAGATTGTTTCCTTACTGTCACTTCCTCTACTTCCACCTCAAATACCAAATTTGAGGAATCAAAAGCTTCAAGTGGTACACGAGTATGATTCATTTGTTTCTTATGATGTGGATAGTAATGCCAAGTGTATACATTTTGGTGGAAATATCTTTTATGGAAATCTTAAAGATGGTAGATACTTTGGTGGGAGGGAATTTGTGCGTTGGAAATTGTAGATAAAAAATTCGAAGAGTCTATGCAAGGGATGAAAAATACAAATTAAAGTTGAAGCTATCAAGGAGTAAAATAAGGGGTAGGAAGTTGGTTCTATCATGGCTGTAGATGAGGTTTATGTCAAGGGAGAAACTTGCCAACTTGCTTGACTTAAAATGAGGAATATGATTGCAAGCAAACTCAGTAAAGGTCTTCTGTGCATGGATCATGATTTGGGGTCAAATTAAATTTTTAAGAGGGAGTGAATGATGTAGAAATCTATTCTGAATACGTCTCACATAGTATTTACGTTATCATATATTTATGTATTGTCGTTATTATACCTAGTATGTATTGCCGTTATTATTGTTAGGTGTTGACTGTATTATAGTACATTTATAATTGTAAAGTTAGAGAATCAGTTTGACATCCACCAAATCAAATCTCATATGTTGTCAAATTATAATGTGATATTCAACAAATAAAATCTTATGTCTTGTCTGATCTTATTTGATTAATTTATGTGAATTGTCAAATCAAATGTTTGAAAAATCTTTTATGTTGTTAAATCAAAGATTTGATATTCGTAAAATCAAATCTCGAATCGTGTTATTTAGCTGAAGTCATTCTTTACTTATCTCTCATTTTGGGATTAGCTGAATAGGTTTGGTTTACTATAAATACCTTTTAAGTTTATAATAGAAATAAACAATTCTCTTATCAATTATCCAAATTGAAGTTTATCTTCTTTCTTTAATCTTTACTTGTTTGAGAAGTTCTAAGATGATGAATCCATAAGCTAGTTTGAGAAAATTTTACAAGGACCTCGTTTTCCAGTATATTCAACTTGCGAAGTCTCTATTTATTAATTTAAGGTTAAAACTTCTACAACCTTATTTTAACTTTCAATCCTTCTTTGCATCGGTTTCTTTGTTTTCTTACCGAGTAATTTACTATTGGATTGAACTTTTCATCTCGTTAAATGATAGAGAAACTTAAACAAAATAGTTACTTTTTAAAAAAATAAAAGTTATTATAAAACAAAATCTTTCATCTTAAAACCATTTACCCTTGCTAGGTTTAATTTTATTTTAATTTGTTCATCATTACTTAATTTAACTGGTTAAATGAAAAAGAATCAAAGCATAAAATGATCGCGTGAACACGGGAAATTATATTAAAGATCAGATTTTAAGGATCTTTCTCATGCATGAATTATACCTGTCTCATAAAATATTAAAATAATACTCTCTCCATCTATTAAATATTGTCGTTTTAACTAATTCACGATTATTAAGATAACAGCTAACCAAATAAAATGATTTACTAGTTTACCATTTCATAAATTTCCTATTCAATTTTCAAGACTATTAATTTGTTCAATAAAAACAATTTAACCTGTAGTTTTCTCTTGTCATTAGAGATTAGATTATAATTATCTTGGAAGTTGAACAAATTAATAAGGGTAAAAATGAAAAACTTGGTAAAAAATATTTTAAAAATATAAAATGATAATAAAAAAGACATAACGAAATTTTTCTAAAACGACAGTATCCATTAGATGATGGAGAGAATGTTATAATTTGATGGTGAACACATATATAAATGCAAAACAACACAAAACAGCCATGGAAATGGCAAAGCAGAAAAGGCAGCTTTCCATAAACTAGAGAAAGAAGCCAAAGCAGAGGAAGAAGGAATAGCAATGACAGATACTCGGCCCCGCTTCACTGTCACCAATCTCCGTAGGACGTCGCAGTTACTCAGGCAGTCCGCCGCCTCTTTCTCCGGCAACCTCTTCACATTCCTCCTCCTCTCCTTCCTCCTCTTCTCCTTCCGTTCTCTTGTCGAAAATGGTACTCATCTCCTCACTTCCTTCATCGATCGTGATCCTTCTCTTAAATCTCTCCTTTCCCGTCTTGACCTCGCCGGCCACCATCCTCACCGCCTCCACCCCCGTCGTCATCATCGCCGCACTTTCCTTCATCTCACCCGTGTCGGAACCCTGGATGATGATTTCTTCTCCGGAGATGATGACTCTGATCGATCCCTCTTTGGTCACCATCAGAAGCTTCCTCCTAATGGCAGCTCTGTAATTCTCTACAATTTTGATCCTAAATTTGGTTATTCAGAGGTTGTGGTTGATCACGGGATTAAGATTTCTCGCGCTGTGCGCTCCGGGATTCAATTTAAGGTCGATAGTGTCGAGAACAGTGAGGAAGGGAATGAGATGGAAGAGGAAGAGTCGATTGGTTTAGAAAAAGGAGAAGATTTGGAGAGAATTGTAGATTTGCAGTACTTCATTAAGGATTTGGAGCTGGGCCGGCGAGACGCTGCTGCTTTGTTTTTGCTTGTAAGTTTTTTATCTGCAGCTTATGGTTGGGTGGTTCTTGGATATACTGCTACATATTCGTGGATATTAGGCATTGTTTTTGTTGCTGTTGCCAATGATTTGTTAGGGAGGTTTTCTTCTTTTATTGGTGTTGTTTGGGATGGCTCTAGATTGGGGTTAAAAAGGCTCACTGGATTCATTCTTCTGAGATGGGCAATTAGGGATGCATTGACCCAACTTATTGGATTCTGGTATTTTGGTGAAGTTGCTGATGAATACTCATTTTTTAAGCTGTTTGTGAGGTTGAAATTGATGCCATTTTCGATAATGTCCCCATGGATTCGCGGGTTTGAGAAGGAGATTTCTGGGTTCTTGTTTACTTGGTTTTTGTTGGATGCATTTGTGGGATTTGTATTTGCAGTGGATGCGTGGGTTGTGATTGTGGATTCAAGGAGGACTGGGAGAGAAATGGTGAAGGAAGGTTGTTACTTGATATCAACCATGTTTAATCAGGCTATTCAAATTAAAGCTATGGAAAGTGTTCTCTGTGGGTCTGCTGCAAGATGGTTCTTGACTAGAGTTTTTGGGAAGTTTTTGGCTGCATATTTTCAGTCAGCTGTGGAGGTTTATTTTATGATAGTCTGGTTGATATTTTACTTGTCTGCAAGATGTAATGAAGATTATTCAGAAAGCAGGAGGTTTGGGAGGAGAGAACTAGAGGAATTGATTGATGGCCTCAGATAATGATCACTGGCTATGAGAGGCGGTGCTCACCTGCACGAATATTATGATTTCACTCATTCGCAAAAGGAACTTTTGGAGGTTTGTGTGTAATTATTTTTTCTTGCAGCTTACTGAATCAGAACTGCAATTGGTAGGTCTAGTCACAAGCATATTGTTTGTACCTTATAATGAGGCAGAATACTAGTGTATATTTTCCTGAGAATGCTTCATGTGTATATTTTGTTACTTGATGTCTATTCTGTTATTGATCAAAATATAGATTGAGAAAGATTTTGATTTACAATCTTCTGAACTTTATGCCATACATTTTTGAAACTTATGAGTGTATCTTGATGTCCTTACACAACTGCACATTTATCATGGGAGTTGTAGAATTTTGTGTTTTATATAGGTTTTCTGTATGCACAATCTTACATTTCAACACGTATGCTTTGATTCTGTAATTCTGACTCTGAACTAATTCAGCAAACCAGAAATAACTTCCAATATTTGTTGTTATGAGTACATTAGTGAACTGATAGCCTGATATGATGACTTCTGAATAAAGGAAGTTTTAAGCCGACAAGCAGTGTATTGCAAGTACATTTATTACTTATTGATGTGTGAGTGAAAGGTTTTTGGTGTACTTACATAGCCTTGTATTTCTTATGGTCCGCCTTCAGTGATAAGTTTGTTACTCTGTATATAATATGTATATATCGATTTTAGTTGACCAGTGCTGTTGCTAATATGCATTATTAGGAGATGAATTTTCTGCATGTTTGACTCCGTTTGATTGTATTAGCTATGCAAGTTCAAATTTTTTTTTCTTCGAAGGGTTAAAGTCAACTTTTTAGTTTGATTGATTTCTTTGAGACTTGTTCTAATCCTTTTTAGGATGCCGGGGAGAAAATTTGATGTCCAACGTTTTTGGGTGAGAAGTATGAGAATAATTAGTTCGTTTTGGTTATGTAGATTTGAGAAGTATGTCACTGCGGATGTAAAAAATTCTGAAATTCAAGTTACATTGAGAAATTCAAAGTAGATTTTTGCCAACTTTGTATCATTTGGACTGGAAAAAGTCCTTCATGAGATGATATGTTTATACCCTGTTCTGCCTTTTTTCCAAGCTTCGAGAAAAGACAGAGAAAGGAAATTTGAGGAATCTAATAATGAGTTATGGTGCACCCTTTGGCGCATATAGGGAAGTGTAATGGTTATGGAAATGTTGTATATATATGTTTTGAAACTTTAGGTAACTTCATGATCAACAGATTGCCATTTTGTAGGATTAGACAAATTCCTTTTTATTTATGGGTTTGTCCTTGTTGAAGCTTGCAATTATCTTGTAAGAAGCTCATAGTTGTTACGGCATGCCTCAGGCTCTCGAGGCTCATGGCCCAGCGGCCAGGCAAGACACAGTCACTCAGGCGCGCCTTACCTGCGCCCGACCAACCATGAGCTATTTTTATGATGGTTTTTCTTTTTTGGTGGATTTATTTGAAATAAATGGTTTCATGCATTAGAGATTAATTTGTAAGGACCTAAATGTCTCCAAAATTTAAGATAAGTTTATGAAATATTATATTACCAAATTAGAGATCTGATACAACTTTAATACTCCATAATTAGGAAAATATAATTTCATGTAGCATATTTAAGATGACAATCTTTTGGAGGTAGCTACATTATTCCTTTTCCCTCAATTCTAATTATTTACATTAGTAACCAAGGTCACCACCCTTGAAGAACTCAAGAAGTGTGAGGTTGTGGGTTGAAATCCCACAATCAACAAAATTGGCAAAAATTGCCATCTTATTTCTCAGAAAAAAATCACATTTGTCAAGTGGAATTTTTACTAGCAAACTAAGTTACAGTGACACACTAAAAGTCTAAAACTTAAACAGAAACTTCAAAGCTATTTGTTTGTTTCACCTTAGTATGTTTACTTTAATTTTCAATTTAGATTGTATTTTAGACTAGTCTGGTTTATATTATCTTAGATTCTATTTGAGTATGACATTAGATTTGTATTTTCATTTAAAAAAAATATTTTAGCTTAGCTTACCACATAGATATACTTACTAATTTGAAAAACTAGAGTATGACGCCGGTTTGCAGTTTGGCATGTGACTTGTACATGATCTGTGTTTTATGTTCAGATTTATGTTTCAGTGAGCCAGCTAGAGCCCAGATTTGTTTTTGCTTATTCTTATGCTTTGAGTGTTCTGCGGAGACAAAAATTGAAGATCTAGTAGAAGTAAACTCCTTCTGTAATACATGAATTGCTTGAAATCTAAAAAATTACTCAAATCAAGCTATTACACCATTTTGGCCATTTTTGACTAATGCATCTGTTGGGTATAGCTATAATTAATAGACAAAAAGAAGCATTTCCAACATATTTCTCGATCATGTGCTGAAGTTTTTGCGTTCTGTATTTCTTGCAACTTTTATGTGGAACTTCTATAATTTCGCTATCTTATATTTGCCTGTTTTTAGTACTCGAATTTCTTCTTCAGCACTGCTTCTCCCCCGTGTTGGTAGAACACAAATTGCTGAATTAGTTCATTCGGTTTAATTGTCTTTGACTGTTGGCTAAATGCATCACCAACTCCAATTTGCCTTATTTCATCCACCGCATTATCTGCAATTAGATGTTACATATTAGTTTTTGGTTGTTTAGAGTTTTTAAAGATATCAGCTTTTTTATTTTTCACTCTCCAATCAGAAGTTGATAAATTGCGATCAATGACAAATAATGTACTTCTGCCAAGATGGGGGAGCTACTGGACCTTTTCAAATTCGGGGGTCAATAAGTGAAACGTGACAAAGTTGGAGGATCTAGTGATTGATTTGGCCTTTGAATATTTAATGTGACATATTATCAGTATATTCATTGATATTTGACCAGACAAAAGTGATTATAAGTTTTATTTGTATAAGCTGTTTCATGTACCTAATGTAGTTATAAACCTCTATTCGTTGTTTAGTAAGATAAAAACTCTTATTAATACAGATAAGATTAATACCAAATTGCAGTTTGAGAACTTTCATTTACAATCAAGAAAGGTTCAAGTCTTATTTTCTGTCATTTTCTTTGTCACCAAAGAAAGAAGGCAAGTGTTGTTTTATCATAGCAATCACCTAATTTGTTTTTTTTAAAGGTCAAACACACCATTGAAATTATATTATGTGGTGTTTAGCGACAAGTACAGCTCTTTAACCATCTCCTCATATAATATATTTAATAAAAATCGAACATGATTCTTATCTCACACAGTCGGCGGTCTTTAATATTAGTTAATCAAGTTACTCAAAAGTCAAAATCAAACTGATATTAATTTTCTTTACCTCAATAATTGAAAGATCCTCAATTATTGCCAATAAAGCAACTGGCCACAGCAAAATTTACCGCACATCAGAGAGGAGGCAGAGAAACAATTATATGTTACAGTTACTAGAAACAGTATACAATTAGGTTACATATTTTGCAACTTCATTGAAAGCTAGCTCAACCCTCAACAACTACGTACTAATCACTCATTAGCTTTTAACAATCAAAATTTTAACAATCTTCAATGAATAATTACTAGCTACATAAAAAGCCAGATTCTCCCACCACCACGCCGAGAAAAATGGTCTCGACATTCTTAACCAAATCAGCGGCGGATCCCGAAATGAGGTGTTCTAGTGTACATGCATCGGCGAGTGCAATAGTCTCGATAGCGAATTAGCACGAATATTGATGTACTTCCTATGATTAGTTAGGGCAAATATTAGGATTTGGGTTGCGGATCCGCCACTGGCTACCATCTATAGACAAAGGCGACCGCGTGACTTCTCACCTCCACCCCGCGCACAACGAAGAACGTCGAGAAAAACGGCCTCGTCGCAAGGAATGCATAGCTTAGAAGGAGTCATGAAGTCATATTCATCTTTGGCTTGATCCAACAATGCCCTGAAAAGAGGATGCTGAAGAAGACTGATTTTGATGACAAATCTCTTGCATTTGTCTCCAACATAAACTACTAAATGACCTTTAGGGACATCTTTAGGTATAGATGCCCAAAAGCCCCAATGTTTGCAACAATGTTCGCATCCTCCACAGGGTAGAACTTTGCTCCCCATCTTTCTCCATTTATTCAAAATTGCCCTTAAAAATCTCATCTTTATGTTCTTCATATCTCTATTTGCTGTATTTGCAGAGCAAGAGAAATGAGATGGAGAGAGAGAGAGAGAGAGAGATTAGAAGAGTGTTGGAGATACTGAAACATCACGCTTGTGTGTGGGTGAATATATATAGGAGTGTCTTGTGTAGATTTATACGAAGAGCAACTGTTTTGGAAGGTTGTGATGATTGGTTATTGATTAATAAGACAGAGTAGCTTTTCAATTATTTGGGGTCATTAATATAACTCAAAATATATTTGAATTAAATAATTAGACCAAATTTACCCTCAAATTTTATTATTTTTTTTGTTCACATTGCATTATTATAGTGAAATGAATTACCTGAATCTGTAATCAATTAATCACGTCTTTATATTACGATTAGGTGGAATTGTTTTTACATAGTTCCTCATATACAATAAGAGCTTATCATGTTACAGTAAATTATAGGAGTGTTTCTCATCTCTTATAAGCTCATCTTTTTAGCTATGAGTAACTTAAAGCAAAAAAAAAAAAAGCTCCCTTTTGGAACTTCTAACTACCTAAGTTTGATCCAGTGATATATTATTTTGCTTCCATTTAGTTATACACACACACACCAATAAATCATTTATCTTTGCTTGTCATTTTTAGTCATTCATATTTATTACAGTTTTTAAGCTCGCTATAGTTAGTTATTCAAAGAACACGTCAACTACTTAAAACTACTTTAAATCAAGCTAGCTCTAAAACTCCTTATAAGCTAAAAATGCTTACAAGCAATAAGTTATATAAAGCTCAAGCAATGAAAACACCAAGGTAATAAGAACTAGTATTTTGACATTTAAAAATAAATGTTCGTACATTTTTCAGCATGTGAAGTAGGAGAAAATGTTACAAATTTGATTCTCAGTTGTACATACGTTCAAATGTATACTAGAGGTCATTTTTAAATGCAAAAACATAAAAAAAGCTCTGTTTTAAAAGGCGGTCAAGGTGGCCGCTTAGGCGGGGGTTTCTGAAACACGGTCTCGATTTTATATAATTTGGTTGTCATGGCGGAAAGTGTCGTCAAAGACCAGAAAAGTGTAGTCAAAATCTCAAAAGATGTTACCAAAACCTAGAAAAGTATTATCAAAGCACAGAAACATGTTGTTACATGAATTTTTTATTTTATTATATAAAATTTTATGTATTAGTTATAATTTATTATTCTAATTCATTAATAAATATTAAATAATTTAAAATACTAATCCACCTAATCATCGTCTAAGTCTCGATTAATTCTTAATTATTTTTCTGAAACTCTAACCGCTAGTGTTTAACGAATTTTAAAAGCAACAAAGTATAAACACTCGTATTTAGAAAGGGGAAATTGCTAGACAAACTCTTAATGGTTAGTTGAAAAATTCCTGAATAAATTGATGAAATGGACCAAGTGCCCCCACCTAATTATAAGACAATTTAATATTAAACCATTTACTTAAAAAGTAGAGTATAAAAAAAAAAAGAAAAAGGCAAAATAAAAAGCCGTGCTGTACCTTTTGCTCTATTAAAATAATAGAGCATGTAATACGAAAATGTACGAACGCACTTTTGATTAACTAAATTAAAAAAAAAAAAAAAAAAGAAGGAAAAGGAGAGTAAATAGAGTCTCGAAATAAAGACCCGACAAGTTGAGAGAGTGGAAATATAAGATAAGATATCCAACTCCTACTAGGGATGGGATAAGCTTCTTCTTGGGCGAAGTGCGATCGCCACTCCTTACTTATTTTTTATAAATTTTCTTCCTCAAAGACCAAGTGTAAGTAATCGGGAATCAAATGCAGCTCTAATGATGGATAAAATAGTGTTTTTATTTTTAAGTAATCTTTATAAACCTAAATAAAAAGTATTAGCTCATCATTCAATTCATTTTATTTTAATTTTTTCATATTAGCTTGTGATTAATAACTAGCTGAGCTAGCATTATACATATTATCATTCCTAAAATTTCAAGGAATCGGTTACGTTTATGTTATGGTAATCAATGTATAAATAGATTTTCTCAAGAAAAAACCCGGTTCTCAAGCTATTCAAAGGTTGGTATTGACAATTTGAGGATCCATGCGAAATAAGAAATAAGGATCCATTTGATTAAAAATATAGTGCATGAAATTACAATTTAGTCTAATAGGGTGTTAAATATATAAAAATTACCATTTAATTTTGTATTTAAAGTTAATAATCTTACACATGTATACTAAATAAATTCATAAAACAATTTAGGTTCATATCTGTTACAGACATAACAAAAATTGAGCTCCTTTTGATTGTGGACCTAAACCGTCGTACAACCTAAGCACAATATTAGACCATTAAGTTTGTATCCCTTCTTTCCTCCAAAATTTATAATAAATTGATGGAATGATTATTTTAGGGTTAATTGTGACCCAGTTTCAATCTCAAAAGTCAACAAATTCAATTTATTTTTAATCCAAAACTAATTCAAATACAAAATATATAAATGTCACGAAGCATTTATAAATTATAAGTGCTTATGAGTTCATGAGTTGCGCAATTAACCAATAAATATATATGAATTGGAGTATCTTATTTTACTAAGAAAGATTAAGCTGGAGAGCACAATTAATTAGTGAATGATATAATAGTGCGATAACAACATTTCTTACAAATCTTTACCATAAAAGAAATCTTTTATATTAATATTTAGAAATGTGGTTGCAGTTAGTTGGCAAATTGATAAAGCAAAAGTTATTTGTGTAAAATTTAAGTGCATCACAAGTTATTTTTATTAGAAAAGTATAGAGTTAAAGTCATAAAACTCGATATGCGTGTTTTGGAATCGCGCAATTCAATTACAGATGAAATCAAAGTAATTATTAAAATAGAAAAAAAAATGGTGTGAACAAATTTTTCTCAGCAAAAGAAAATATTTGTCTTTGGATTTCAACAATTTTGCGCCAACTTGAATGGCTCCGTAACACCCGTTTGAAGATATGTAAGGCTGAATTAATTGGAAGTGTAGTTTAGAACCATAACTAATGACAATCTTTCATACATAAAATATGAAATGGGTATAATTTCTCCCACCAAATTAAAAATCAAGAACGGATACCAATTGAAATGTATCTTAATCAATTAACTTCTAAAAAATGTGAAATGTTTTGATTTGGAAACCTACTTTTTATAATTTCATATTCCTAAAAAAAAGCACAGCATGACTTTTATAATGTCTGAATCTAATTAATTCCCAATAAAGATATGCATTAATAGGGCACTGATTTATTTCACATCATGACATCATCACCATTTAGAGCTTGAAAAGCTAAAGCTAAATTGAAGATTTGATATCTAAGAAGTTGGAAAATACATAAAACAATAACTAGTCATTAAAAAATTAAATATATATCCAAAAACTAGATTTATGAAACAGTACAGTCCGTACAACGGTGTTCTTGAGCAAAAGAATCTGGGAACTGACCAAAACTGGAAATGGAAATGGGTGAAATCTCTGCAATCTCAGAATTCATATGTACGCAGGAAATGGGTTGAGATCCGAATGTGATAGATAGCAAATTTAAAAGCTTTAATTATTCATTGAACTGAAGAAAAAAAGCATGGAAATCCATAATTTTTATATGAATTATTCCATTTCTTATATTTATAAATATAAAAATCTTTACTTCTGACTTCCCATCTCCAAACCTTCCAAATCTTTACTTCTGACTTTAGTAATTCGACAGTTTTTTCTGTTAATCGTTTTCAATTACATAAATCTAATCTAAACTAAAATATCACATGCTTCTCTTATATATTATAAAACTTTGGTACTAATATTTTGTTTTTCTTTTTCCATTTTCACATCAAACCAATGTTTTAGGTATTTGATCATGAAAATTAAAATAGTATATTTCGTCTATTTTGAATATAAAAAATAAAATGCAACAACAAACGGTCATACGCAATAGAAACTAATATTAAATCTTCAAACACGAGACTTCTAGGTTTTTTAACAAAAAAAAACTACTTCTGTTGGTTTTACTATTTAATTGTTTCAGATTGTCAATACCTTCAAAAGTTTTTTGTCAGATAATCTTGAAGTGTTCGATATAGAACAGTTGTTGATGTTACATAATCCAACTCAGCTGAATGTACATATATTAGACAGCTCATAAGTCTGCCATGGGTTGTTATATACTGAAATTCATTCAATTATGTCCTAAAAACTCGTTCATGTTTGAATTTGTTTGTTATTTTTCACTACCAAGTTTCCACTCCTAGTTACACAATGATTTACAATAATTTTAAATAACCAACTTCATTTCTATTTGTAAGTAATTTTTTCCAGGGGTCTGATAAAACAAGAAATAAGAACCCTCTGGTAAAATTTTTTAACTAAAATTTAAATATATTTAATGAAATATTAAATAAAAAATATCATTAAAATTTCTTTATTTTTACATGGAAAAAATTCAAAATAATTTTAAAAGTTTCTATATACACATAGACATCGTAAAAAAATCAGGCTATTTTTAACCGTATGCCCTAGACCTTCGCGGTACTTACTTGTTCCTTGGACAAACCATGTTTTTTATACCCATAATATATGTGTAACGAAATAGTAAAAACTTCATTTGAAAAGCAAAACAATGAATTCAACGTAACATAATGTTTAAATTAACTATTAACTTTACTAGTTGTGAACTTAATTATATTGCAATTATCAGTATCATTATATAGCTGTATTGAAAGTTGAAACTACTGGTACGATCAGTTTAACCCAATATAATCCATGATTTTGTTGAATAATTAATTTAAAAAAAATAATTTTGATTTAAAAATTCATTTACATCAGTATATTTATAGTACGGATACAAAATGTGAACAATGTCTTAGTCTAGTGGTTAGTGAATTTGTGATCTTTTAAGATCTAAAGTTTAAGTAATATATGGGATGGAGTAAAGTTTTTTTTTTCTATTTAATCTAAATCTGCTTGAGTTGGGTTAGGGGGTTGATGTTTTATACAAAACCCAATTAAACCCGGTCCGAACCTGACTCAGTCCACCCGACGAACATATCTAATTTAATCTAAGCATAAATTTTATTTGAAAAAAAAGATACAAAATATATGTTTCTAATATTTTATATAAATATGTCTATCGTATGAATGGATTACAATACATTAACGTTATGAGTTCAATAATATTAAAATCATTCATTTTAAAAATATTATATAATTAAATAATATTTTATATAGAATATTGAATCGATCCATCTATTTTTTTTTCTCAAACCACTACTATCTATAATCAATCAAACAGGAGTTAGTTGTAAATTACTAGTCATAACAATCGATACAGTAAAATTTTAATAACATTGGCTTGTATAACTAAACAAAAAAGGATCAGATATTTAGTTTTCTCGAATTTTCAAGTGAGTTATTTTAATGGATAGAAAAGCATATAGATATGATAGAAATAAAAATGAAAGGTGTAAAATTGATCGATGATGAAGTAAGAAAGGGGCAGAAGCCAGCACATTTCAATTGGTGCATCCCCTAAAGACAATGTAGTTGAGATACATTTGTACTGGTCGGGACAAACATAAAAGGTGATTCTCATTTGTACACATCATATCTATTTTATTGCCTTCAATTTCTCGGACAATTTCTTTCATAAATGTACATCACATACATGGTTTTTACTTTCACTTGTCCATTTTTATATTAGCCATTCTCTTTTATTATATACTTCTTATTACATAGTTCTTATTGTTGTTACCATATTATGGTACAATATTATAATATGATTTGCTTCATCATTCAATTTGAATAATTAGTTCGCTTTTTGTTAAGTTTTGTAATCTATAACGGGGATAGATATAACTAATTTGTAGTTTCGTTTTTACTTTGTTTTTGCAACACTTTCATCTTTTAACTCGATAGTTTTCATTCGATAAATCCAAAATGACATGTATCAATACAAAAATTACAAACGTGCAAAACAATTTCCAATTGCTAGTTACAAAGGGTTACTTTCTCATATCCGAACTGAACTCAAAATCATGCAAGATCTTAATCAACTAGAATTCAATGAGTAATTTTTCACATGTTCATTCGCGTACATTATATCCTTTTTCTTAGTATTCCAATCAAGGTATTGTCGAATCGGCTCGAATGTTGAAAAATGTAACTTTCTAGTGTGATATGAAACAAAAGTAAGTTAAGAAGATAGAAGGGTGGTGAAATGATGGAGGCCCATGGAATGGGGACTGGGCCACCGTGGAGGGTGGATGAGTGGTGGTGTAGACCGTTATAGGCAAAGGCCACCGTGTGAATATATCCATATAATAAGTATGCACGTGCATATCTGTCTGTTGATAATAATAGTTAGCTGTCAAGGTTGCATCTATTTTTTCTAAAATATAATTTTTTATAATAATAATATAAATAATTGACTTCAATCATATATGTTTACCCATATCTCTCCCCCATGCTTCCTTTTTCGAAGCAATTTCTCACTCTCCATTTTTTTATTATATTTTTTATTTTTTATTTTTTATTTTCACATATTTCATTCGTCAACTCAAGATAATTGGATATTTTGGTTTTGGCTTCTTCTTCTTCATAATGATTTCCAAATTTCATCCATTTTTATAATCATAATAAGAGTTGACACTAAATAAATAATCAATCACATTTTCGATTATTTGGACACCCATGTGATTTTTTTTGAAGATATACATAATTATTATAGATGAATTTATCTAAATAACATGCGGTGATATGTAAAAATTTGGTTGGATGACCGTATAATGTATAATAGAAATTGTATATTAGCTAATGAATGTCTCTACTGTCAAATGTAAAACGTTACAGCCCAATATTTCTTAATAGCATTATTAAGAGAAAGTTTAATGTTTCATTTTGTATTTGAACTTATCTTAAAAAAATTTATTATTTTTTTAAATATTAAAAATAATTTTGTAATTTTCTTAGCTTTTAAAAAATGCACCCCATTGTTCTTGAACATCGTGTGTAAACTTTTAATTGATTTCAAATATGCCATTTTTCTGATTTTCATTCTCAAATTATAAATTGATACGTGACATTCAAGACGCAAAATGGTTCGCTTTTTGAAATTTGAAGGAGCTTTGAGGTCACTTTTAAAGTTTACGGGCATTAGATTTTTTGAAACAAATTCGGATATCTACTGATACATTAGGTCTTAAGAGATTATGCCAATAACTGAGCTGCATGATATAAAAAATTACAATTAAACCTGTTGGAAATACCTGATCCGCTTGTGAGCGGGTCAATCTGGTCTAAGAATTCGATTTAATTTAGTTAATTGGATAAATTGACAAATAAATAAATTTAAGGATTTATATATTTATTTTTTCCATATGTACTAAATGGAAATTTCTTTTATTGTTTACCTCTATAATATGGGTTATATGGATGAAATAAATGTAAGATAGAAATATTATATATTCTCTCTCGATTTTCTCTCTCTCGGATGTTTCGTCTTACGACGAACAATCATGTAAATGGATCTTTATCGATCTTATGACATTTCAGAAATCGTGGAAACTCGATTGTTATATGATATACCATGATACAATCTAGACTAATTGTACAAATGGAGTTTTTGGGCATTCTACGATCTCGGACACGTAAAAGATAAGTAATCGAATTCATTTCTTTCATTTTTTGTCAAAACACGCGCGCGAATATGCATGTATGTATGTGTGTGTATATATATATATAAATTTGTGCTTATTGTATAAATTGGTTTTATGATATGGTGTCATAAACTCCCTAGACCTAGGAGGTCGATGATTTAAATTTTTGTAATTCTATTGTTGAATTAAAATTTAAACATAATAGAATGGACATGTGTTGCTGTACACATTCAAGCTAGAGGGGCATTCACCGGCTCATGGAAACCTGAGAACATCACATATCACACTTTAAATAAAGTCTCCATAGCTAGGGGTGTGCAAATGGTTTAATAAGTAAATTACCGAACCGAACCAAAATATTAATTTGGTTCGATTATTTTAAAACGGTATGATTTGGTTTGTACAATGTTAATTATTTCGGTTATTCAGTTCGGTTCGGTTTTTGTATAAAAAAAACCTTAATAACCAAACTGAAATATATATAAACGCGTAATAAAATTTTATTTTAACATCGCATCTTTATTCCACTTTTCGAAAATGCACTCTTATTCATTTATGTGTCTCTGCTAAACTATTTAATCAATTGTAATATTTATATTGGATGCTCATTTTGTATTTTAAGTGTTAGAATTGAAATTTTAGTTAATTAATTTAAAATATCGGTTTGGTTCAGTTTTTAACCAAACCGAATAATTTATTTCTGTTTGGTTAATTCGATTTTGATTCTTATTTGATTTAGTTCGGTTAAAAATATTTTCCTTATTTGATGTTCGGTTAATTTGGTTCGGTTCCAACCGAATGAACACCCCTATACATACCTATGAAAAGATTTTTCATGTACACCAATTAATCTCATCCCTGGAGATATTAAATAATTTTTGCCAACATATAATCTGGAAATGTCTCGAATAGTAGCTGAGATTGTGCAGTTACACCATTTAGATCAATTGGTTCCAAAACAATAACTACTCTAATAATAGAAATGCCTTGATCCACAATAACTTGACGCTCACCTTATAAGCTACTAAATAACAGAAATTTTAATAATCCAATTTTCCCTAAATATCAATACGACATTCGAAACCGGTGTTTAATTTTTTCGACCAATCATAAGCCCGCTTCATGAACACATTGATAGGAAACTATTTAAAAAAATAAAAAAGAGCACAATATGATGATAATTTCGTAGAAGAAAGAATAAGTTCGTATATCAATTTCAATATTATCTGGCTTAATGTATGATTTGCCCTCTGACTTGGTCTCAAAAGTTAAAGAACTCCCTGAATTTTAAGAAGTACCCGATTATCCCTTCAATTTATTAAAAAAACACCAATTTACCTCGTAAATGTCACATGTCATCTTCTGGTTGGTTAGATATATCATTTTTCTCTCTACCAGAAATTGGCACGTGGTAATTGGGGAGGCAAATTGATGCGTTTTTTACAAGTTGAGGGGCCAAACTGGTACATTTTTGTAAATTCAGAGGGTAAGAGGGTACATTTTAAAGTTGAAAGAGTCATTTAATTTTTGAGACCAAGTTCAAGTATATTATTCTCATTGTCTTGACATTTTTTAATCAAATTACAGAAACCATGTGGAGTTCGAATACGGAATGCATTCCTGAATGATTAACAACCCTAATGTAAATTAGGAGCAATTGGCTATAGGCAGGGATGGTCGACAAAGAGAGTATGGAGTGATTTTGGGGTGATGCAAAAGATGAGATGAGAGTCCATTCCTCTCAATCTTTTGACCCAATTCTCTGACTCCTAATTCACATGCGGTAGCAAATATATTTTGTTCCACATTTTCTCTCCTTTTAATCGGGCCGGTCCTGATAAATTGAGGATTTTAGGTAAAATAATATAGAGATTAATAAAATTGGTCATTAGTAAAAAAATTATAATAAAAATTAACTATTTTTTGTGGATACCAAGATTTGATCTCATGACCTTTCACTTCCATAACAAATTACTTACTATTTCATCTACTAATAATTATTCTTTACTTTTATCTTTTTAACATTAATTACTAAAACTATAAAAAAAGCATCATTTTTGGAACCCCTTCCGACATGGACCCTAGGCGGTGGTACTCGTTGCCCACCCAGGGCCGGCTCTGCTTTTAATTATTTCTCTTTAAATTTTGTGTATATTTATTTTTTTTTACCCTTTTCAGTGGAATGTATATAAACGTGAAAAGGTAATTACACAGAAATGAAAACTCACACTTTTTTTTCATTTTTCTTTTTCTATTTTTTTTTTTTTTTGTGTTGTTCAACATTTTCCCTTTTTATTTTTTCATATTAGATTAGAAGCCGTTAAATTTTTCTAATATTTAGTTTTAAAATAATTTGTTCATTTGTTTTTATCTTAAAAATAATTTGCATATTGAAAGATCGGAGAAAAAATCTAGGTTTCATGCTCCAATCTTCAAAATATAGTAATTCACTGTGTTGAGCGGATTGTAAACATACAAGATAAAATAAGATTAAAGGGGTTTGCCGTGTGATTAACGTAGCTTCTATGATACTTAAGTCATGCATGAATGATATCAAGGCCCATTAAAGACCCAAGCCCCTATCGGTTGAGGAGCCATATCGGACAAATAATGAGGCCGAGAACAGGACAGCAAGCGAGCCTTACCAAGAGACGAGTGCTGAACCGGTCGACGTAATGGTAACCGTTACCCTGGAGGAGGGGAAGGATATCCGCATGTCAGGCGCGCTGAAAGATAAGACAAAGGGGGAGATACTGGCAACATTACGTGAAAAAATCCAGGCTTTTGCGTGGACCCCGGCGGACCTAAAAGGTGTCAGTCCAGAAGTCGCTGAGCATAAACTAAATGTCCTCCCTCAGGCGAGACCGGTGAAGCAAAAACGAAGGAATCACGCACCGGAGAGGCAGAGAGCTATCGAAGA
>CATIWQ010163833.1:0-16411 GCA_949673415.1 Euphorbia schlechtendalii | reverse complement strand
TAAGAGAGGCATTTCCCTTTCCATGAGGCAAGGCGCTGCTGAAATTTTGCAATAAGAGAATCCCAATATCTAATGTTCACACGTTTATAACAGAGAGGAGTGCCGAGATAAGAGATCGGGAATTTTTCTAGCTTACAACCGAGCCTAGAAGCAGCCGAATGAGTGACATCATCCATCAAATTAATGCCGAGAAGAGAGCTCTTATGATAGTTGATACGTAAGCTAGAGATCAGTTCAAAACAACGAAAAATTCGTATGAAGGTCAGAATAATAGATTCGTCAGCTGGGAGGAAACATATCGTGTCATCTGTGAACTGCAACAAAGAAATATCTGGCGAATCATCTTCAATCTTGAACCCCGAGATAAGACCTTCACGAATACTTGTATCAATGAGTTGCTTCAACCCTTCCACTGCAAGAACGAATATGAATGGAGATAGTGGGTCGCCTTGCTTTACTCCACGGCAAATGTTGATCGGTTTTGATGGACTTCCATTAAGCAAGATAGAAGTAGTCGAATTATATCTACAACCCCTTAAACATGAGATCCATTTATGACTAAAACCCATTTTCAACAAGACTACATCAATATAAGTCCACGAGATGCTATCAAAGGCCTTATGGAAGTCCAATTTGAGAACAAAACACTCATGACGTTGCTTATGGATCGAATGGATTACTTCTGATGCTAAGAAGGAGCATTCATGAATACTCCTATCCTTGACAAAAGCAAATTGATTCCCCGAAATCAAGAAAGGAAGTACCACTTTCAGTCTAGACGATAATAACTTCGTAATCACTTTGTAGACTCCATGAATTAAAGCTATAAGCCTGAAATTCTGGATAGAGCAGCTGCCCAGAATTTTCGGAATAAGAACTATGTACGAAGATTTTATCGATGCCGGGAGATGAGACGTCTCATGAAAACGATCGAGAATAAGCATGAAATCTGCTTTCAAAATGGGCTAAGCTCTCTTGTAAAAGAAGTGATTGAAACCATCTGGGCTGGGAGATTTATTCTCATTACAAGAGCACAATGCGTCCCAAACCATTTCCTCGGTAAACGCCACTGTCAATAGCCGATTTTGAGTCTCAGAAATTCGCGAGAAACAAAGCTTACGCAGAGAGAACAGAACAGGCTGAGGGGCTGAGAATAGCTTGGAATAGAATGCGCTTATAGATGATGAAATTAGCCCCATATCAAAGCAAATATACCCATTCAATTCAAGAGAAGAGATTCGATTATTCCGGAATCGAGCGGAGGCGGTTCGATGAAAGAAGCTTGTGTTTTTATCCCCTAGAAGAGACCATTTCACCCTCGATTGTTGGTGTTTTATATTCTCCAAATGTGACCTTCGTTGAGCAAGTTCACTTTTAAGTGAGATGAGATCAGCCACTTCAACTTCACCCAAAGGCCGAGCAGAGGTGCTGTCCGTAAGACGAAGAATCCGCTGCTCTAAAACATCAACTACCTGCTGCAAATTACCAAAATTCAAAACATGCCATGGACGAATTTCAATGCTTAGAACCCGAAGCCGAAAGGATAAATCTTTATTGCCATGATGCGAACAAATTGATGACCATTTATCGCAAATGAACGAGAGGAAAGTACTGCTGTCCCACCAGCAATTTAATGATCGAAATGGTCTAGGTCCCGAAGCGACATGCACATGACTCTGGAATAAGATCGGGAAATGGTCCGATAAAGAAGTATCAATTGTTTTGATAGATATTTCCAGCCAACGATCAACAATCGAACAAGATGCTAACACTCGATCAATTCGTGAATATGCCCTCGCATTATGCCAAGTGCAGTCTCTACCATGAAGCGGGATATCCAGCAAGTCACAATGGTTAATGAGATCATGAAAGCTCGATAAAGACGGAGAAATAAGACCACTAGACCTTTCATTACCATGAAGCACCTCATTGAAATCACCACATACAAGAACATTATCAAGTTGACTAATAATCGGACTCAAATCTTGCCACATTAAACTTCGATCGGCCCAAACCGTAGCTCCATATAATGCCACAACATGAATATCCAAGGAGTTGGAGGAGAAATGTAGGATGATCCAGAGGGACGCTCATTACACAAGTGACAACATCAACCCGATCCGGTCTAGCCAAATTATAGTCTATTGAAACCAAGTCTCCCAAACCAATGGCCATCTTCCTGATTAGAGTTTCCGTAATGATAGCCGGGGGAAGCCCAATAAAGTCAATAAAACATAAGTGTTTAGAGGGAGTAAAATCTAAAGAGTACTGTTGAACGTCAAAAAATAAATCTGTTAAAGAATGCCAATCCCCGCCAAGGAATCCTGCTAAAGCATCCTCAGAGTAGAACCCAATTACAACTCAATTTCCGCATGTCGGTGCAATAAAATTGACAGCAAATTTCCTATCTCTAATTATCCCATACAAATCAGGAATCATGGTGATGTTACGAACCTCGGCTATACAGGAGTATCTGATCCATTCCGATTTCTGAATTGAATGAGGTAAATTAACAACAAGAGTCTTCTTATCAATTGGTGTAACAACCTTAGCATATGATCGAGTATCTCTCAGAGAATCCATGAAAGTATGTCTAGCCGGTTGCTTCACTAACTTACAGTCCCGGGCAGCAGCAACAAAAACACGATCATTGTGAACATTCCTCTCAAACTTCGACTTAAAGGCACGTAATCTGAATTTTCTGATTGAGATGGAATTCAAACGAAAGAGAGCCTCACGCATAGGAATAGAGCCTTCCAAAGAAAGGAATCCGAATCTTTGATTTCTCGCATTCCTCTTACGAGCAACATAAACACGCCCAATAACTCCGAATTTAAGGAAGATATTCCTCATTGCTTCTTTATCATGGGAAGCAGGGAAGTTCACGAAATAATTATTGTGTGGCTGGTTCTGTTGATAGGAGTTCAAGCGGAGCTCGTTACTTTGCTGGTATGATGGTTTCGAGAGATAAGGGGATGGAGGAGAAGAATGCTTATGCATGGGCTTAGGGTTGAGTGGGGATGAGATGTGGTTGCCTGAGAGGAGGGTGTGGTGGTCAGGAGTGTGGTTGCCGGGTGAGAAGCGACGGCTGGGAGGGGCTGGGGTAGGGATAGGGCGCTGGTTGGCAGTGGATTTAGTTATAAGTGTTTGAGGCATAGTGAGGCACTGAAGAACAGTTAATTTCAACTATCTCTCCCTTTCTTCCAACTAGCTCCGGCCATTGTCTCAATCTTTCCTTCCATATGCTCCCTCATGAATCCAAATGCTGATAGCTTGGATTTCTGAAGCAGTTGGTTTTGTTTTAGACTTCGCAAAATCAAAGAAGACAAGAATATATGCAGAGAAAACTACCCCCACCACCTGTTCAACATTTCGTCTCTTGTAATCAATCTTCAACTCCATAAAATTCAACTCTCTTTTATTATTTGTCACCATCTGTTTAAACTCCAAAGTTACAACTTTCTTTTTCTTTGCTCCACTTCACATATAAAAAAACGGAATTCCTTAACATGGAAAAATACTATCTATATTCTATACCAGTTATACAGCATGCTCTACTTTAAGTCCCACTTGTGATGTATATATAGAATAAGCAAGTCGTTTAACTTGGAAAATTTATATAGAAATTTTGCTACGTTTATAGATGAGTAGAAACTAGAAACTGGTGCAAAAGGGATTCAATTTAGTACACAGGAAGAAATTTATATGATATCCAAAAGTCTGGTTATAGGAATTTTTGTAAAAAAATCAATTTCTTTGACATGTAAAAAGAATCATCAATTAATAAACATTTTGATGTGTGCAAGTGAGATCTAAAATTGCATCACCACAGACTTCGGTTGAAAAACTCAAAATTTCAATTAAATTGAGTTTGAGACATAATTGAAATTCATTTCACTTCTTAACTTTCAATGAAGTTAATTTTCTTGCATGGATTTGATAATTTTGGATCATAAGGTTTCAGCTTTTCATATTATTTTGTCGTTTTTTTAAAAATTATTTCAATTAGTAGGGTGTCAACGTGCATAAGATGTCTAACTAAAGTTAAATTTGAGCTCAGTTTGAACAAAGAAAATCGTGATCATAATATAATCACTCATTATTTGACTAGAGCCGTTCATGTGAAAGAAGTAACGGGTTTTGAAACTCAATTCCACCTGGTTTTATTACTCTCTTCTATCAATTTCAATATATTCTTCTTTGATGATGATGATGATGATGATGATGATGATGATGATGATAATAATAATAATAATAATAATAATAATAATAATAATAATAATAATAATTGTTTTTGTGCGTAATTTCCCTAGTTTTATAAAAACTTTGATTTCACTCTACCGCCCACAATTCCTAACCAACTCATATATATTCATAATTAATTTTTCAAAGAAAAGAAAAAAGTCTGTCAATCCTTTGACATTGTACTACACCTCAACTAACACAACATTAAAGTATAATAATACGCATTTATTACAAAACCCCTACATATATGACCATTTTATTTTGTACGAAAACTCAAATAGTTTCCTAATTGAAAACATAGTTCTATAACATTCATGGCAACCAAACAACAAACTATGGCTATTTGCTTCTTCTTTCTCGTTGTTGCTTTGTTTTCCTTTAGCTGTGGAGTGAGCTATAGAGTCCATAGCTTAAAAAATCATGAGCATAACAACGATGCCAACCATTTTTCTCCTACAATGTATTGCAATGAACTTCCAAAAGGAGTTCCAGTTCCACCTTCTGGTCCATCTAATAGACACAACAAGCAACCCGGTATTGGTTTTCCGGCTAAGAACACCCGTCAAGTTCATCCGTGACTCTACCTAGATGATGGATTTAAAGAAAGGTTTAAAATAAAGAGATATCTATTATGTAATTCAAGGATTATAATAACATTTTAATAAATAAAATAAAACTTTTATGGCTAGCTTTTGATTTTTATATTGAATGTATCTTTGCATTCTTATTGTTATGTATAGCTCATGTTAGAAGTTATAGATACTACAAGAAATGGGATTTTAGAACAACATTTGTCTGCTGCCAAAAACTCATTCAGCATTAATATGCAGATGATGCTGTCAAATATAAATTTTTTGCAAAATATGTATTGTAACAATGTTATAGTAGTCATTTGCAGTGACTTTTAATAGTGCCAAATACTACTGTATCCATCTTAATACTTGTAGAAGCAAAAGTTTTGAAGAGACAATCTCATCGAGTCTTAAGGTGCAATAGTGATTCGCCAGATATAATAAAAAGAATGAAGAAGAAGACGGTGCATGAACGGAAAGATTATGTCATACACTGAAGAACCAAAGCTGTGAAATGACATTCAAGTTATGAAAAAAAGACACAAGATACAATTTATAATATAGATTTTTCAATAGATCGATAAAAACAAAAGAGATAAAATCACAATTGACAGGTGATTATGTTATCTGTGTACATTAATACAAACATTGATTAAAGACACGTGATTAGTAAATTAATATATAGTTTGAGTTTGTAATGGTTTCCGTGACACATGTATAACAGTTCTAGATCCATGGATAATTTTTAAAAAACGGAAAGAAATGTTTGCGAGAGAAAATTATCTTAAGAAGGAAAGAAATATCAAGGTACAGAGAGAGTCTCGGACTGAGTGTGTACTTTCCACTGTTTTAAAAATCCCCGCCTAGGTCCGCCTAGACTCTTCCTAGGCGCTATTTTGAGGGTCGCCGCCTAGCTACGCCTAGCACTTAAACCCTACTGATTAGCGCCTAAGTTCGCTTAGACCCTGATTAATCCCCGTTTAGGTCCCGATTCACCTTCGACCGCCCGATTAGCACCTAACGCTTTTTAAAGCACAGGTACTTTCATATTCACTTGTGTCATATACTTTGACTCTAGTCTTTCTTTTTATCCACCTAAGGGTTTAACTTAATTAGTAGAGTTTTAATTAAACAATGCACAACTTAATTAGTAGAGTTTTAATTAAACAATGCACATACTCGTTTTTTTATTTCTTCAATCATTATCATTTTTGCAGAACAAATAATTATAACCTTCCTGTATTTTGATTTAATATACTGGTACTTCTCTGTGTTATTAAAAAATATTTATACTACCCCGTGTTTTGTCATTATCATACTATAACCTCCTTATATTTTCTATTATCCCTTTTTGTATTGAATTTATTAACATAGTATATGTTCATGTATAAAAATTAATCTTATATATCATATCTTAAAATGTTAGGGATTAAAATGATTCTAAAAATTTTTTTAATGTTATATTGTTCTGTGAGATCATACACTGAAATTCATAGAAATGTCTAATAAATTAAAAAAAAATACTTTTGATGATTATAGGTCTCGTAATAATAACAAAATAGAAGTAAATTTACCAACAAATACTTACTATGTTAACAATTTTTGTACAAAAATACATAATTTAAGATACAAGGAGGTTATAGTTTGATAATGTCAAAACACGGGAAGGTATAAGCATTTTTTTAAAACACAGGAAGGTACTAGTGTATTTGATCAAAATTTAGGAAGGTTATAATTATTTACCCATTTGTTTTTTACCACGCTTACTGTGATATTGCAAGAATTTTTTTATCATATTTCTGTAAAAATTTTGCCCAATGGTTCTTTTAAATGCAAACTTTTCAAATCAAATACACAATTAACCATTTTGTTCGGTCTCAAATTTTTGTAACTGGTATAGGAATATATTTTGGATTGGTTATACAAGAATTTTGATAACTACTCAACGGTGTTAGTATCAGTTAATTTTGATAATTGGTGTTAATATCACTAAACATTTAATTTGATATGTTCAAAATACATATTTTGTAAATAAAAACAAGCTACGAAGCAAATGAGAAAAAGGGGAAAATGAAAGGAGGGATAAAATATGGGTTGAAATAAATGAGAAAAAAGAGACTATTAGAAGGCTAGAACACACGCGCAGACGGATATGTCCTTAACACATGACAAGGTAACTTATAATCCTACTTTTATTTCACGTATTTTGTATATATAATTTTTTATACCCAAACAAAACATCTATAATTATATCAATTTAATAAAATTTAAGTAAATTTGTCTTAGCATAATATGCCCAATTAGAATTTTAACTTTTTGTGGGGAAAAAATAGTTGCAAAATATTTTTGCCACTCAAAATACTACAATTGTGGCTTATCTGAATTTGCCACAAATGGATACATTTGTCTATCTATTAATGTTGAATTTCAATAGGAGTAACTTTGATTCATTTGTGTATTTATGTCTATATTAATGATGTGAGATATGTTTATCTTCTTATTTATTTAGGTTGATGACATGTTAATTACCTTTAAACATAACTTGAAACCTCTATATTAAAAGCAGTCGTCTGGGCCGGTTTTTCTGGAAAATCATCATGATTTTATATAATCGGGTGGTCAAGGTAAAAGGTATTGCCAAAACCCAAAAAAATATTGTCAAAGATCGAAAAACTGTTACCAAAACCTAGAAAAGTGTGGCCAAAATTTAGAAAAATGTCGTTACATGATTTTTAAAATTTTCTATATAAAAATTAATGTGCTAGTTAAATTTATTATTTTAATTAATTAATAAATATTAAAAATTTTAAAATATTAATCCGTCTAGTACCCGTTTAGACACCGATTGATCCCCGATTAATCACCACCTAAGCCCTCGAAGGCTTTATCCTTCCGACTAGCGCCTTTTAAAAGACTGCTTGAAATTAGACTTTTTTGTTGGGCGGCTTGAGCAGGTTTGGGCGGGGCTTGATCAAGTTTTTCGTTAAAATCAAAAACCCAAGCCTAGCCCAACCCCAAATTTAAAATTTCAGGTTCAAGTTGGGCTTGGGTTTGCCTTACGAAGCTATTTGTATGTCCGGACCATACCAAATTTTCTTTCGAATTTTTTATTGATGAAAAAGAAACTTTAGTTTATATATAATTACGTATAAATCTTACATATAATTACATTCTCTTTAGAAATTCTTAAAACAGAGTACACATAATTGTATTTAACTTCAAAAGTTAAACATTTTAAAACATAAAAATCTAAAATAAGTATTAGATATAATATATAAAAGTATATTTTATAAAAATAATTATTCATCGGGTCAAGCTTGGGCTGCTGAACTTGGATATTTATATGAAAAAACAAATTTGATCTATAAAACTTCAAGCTTGTGTAGACTTCGGCTCGAGTAAGACTTTGTTTGAAAATGAGTGTCTAAGACGGCTAATAAATGTAGGCTCAGATTGGGCTATATGAGTACCCCGACTCATGAACATGTCTACTTAAAATAAATTTTGAAATCATTGAGATTGAAAGATGTACGTGCTAGCAAAAAAATGTTAGGAATAAACATAATGAAAGATAGAAACAAAAAAAAACTATGTATTTATCTCAAAATAATCATGTGGATATTATTTGTATTTCATTAATGAGACTAAGTATATATCTACTCCATTACCTTTACCTAAAGAAGAAGCCGAGGTATGTCAAAAATTCCATGCTAAAACTTCGTACAAATTGATATCAACCTGCTTTAGGAAAGTTTTTTAAAAATCGGGTTAGGTGAGATATTTTTTCTGAAAAGCCTCCGAAGAAACAATGTGTTTCTCCTTTGGGAAATGATTGGAGTGGGTGAAAATTTTGGGGCGAACGTCCCAACCAGGTTGATGAGTTCGCTTACCTACAAAACACGCACCCCTCTTTTAATTCATTAAATAAAGGATCTCCAAAGAGATAAGTTATGTACAATCTAGGAGCAAGTTCGGGTGCATAAAAACATCACTAGCACCAAACTGTAATGAACGCCTACTACATAAAAATATAAATCTACAATGATAGTAGCTCGCTAGAAGAATATCCACCACGGAACCTTGGTCTTCGAAGATAACTTTGTTTCGTCGCCTCCATATATTCCATGCATTACAATCCAAAGCGACGTCGCGAAATCTCGACAGGGCCCCACCCGAAATAGAGCACGCCAACACTCTAAGATGGAATGTCCAGATGCTGAAATAGTTATTACCGCACCAAACAATCTAAAAAGATCGCACCAAATTACTCGCGCCATCGAACAATGAAATAATGCGTGCGCCATCGATTCTACACCTCCACACAACGGACAACAAATGTCCGCAACACATCCTCTTCTAAAGAGAAAAACTTTTGACGGAAGTCTATCATGCCACACAATCCATTCGAAGAATTTAATCTTTAGTATAAGGCAAGCCTTCCAAATAATATTGAAGTCCAAATTCACATCACAACGAATCAAGTCATACCATTGATTTTAAAAGCCCCTTGCCAAAAACATCCCCTTCCTGTCAACTGCCCACCCAACACCGTCAGCCCCCGAATCGAAAAACAGCTCCCTCTCCCCGATTCCGTCCACATCTCCATCCTCTTGAATAAATATACTCGTATTAGATTGCATGATCCAATTCCTAAGTTGCAAGCACCTATCCCGAGCGTTTACTCTCAAATTCCTCTTCCAAAATGGCCTCGGACAAGGAGTGGTTACAAACAAAAATATGCAGCCCTCTCGAATAGAACAACGCTTCTGGTTACACATTCCAAATAAATCTTCAAAAAGCATTGTAAGTGGCACATTTGACATCCAATTATCATACCAAAAAGATGCCTCCATCCCATTTCCAAGTTCCACTTTTAAATTCATTTTAAACAATCCCTAAAACATTTCCCTCATTACACAACATGCAATCACACACTTCCAAACATGAGATAGCCCTCGTAATTCATTCCTCTCCAAAATAGCCCATGAATTAATGTTATAACTCCTTACACACAACTCATACAACAATGACTCCTTATTCCCACATCTAATTCTCTAAATCCACTTAAGAAAAAGGCTACAATTAGCCACCTTAAAATCCCTTAGTTGTAAACCACCATCACATTCTTGAAGCACCATCGTATCCCAGTCAACTTTACATATACCCCTCTCTTGCGCATCACCTTTCCATAAAAAATTCTTCATCACCTTAACCATTTTCACATTGACTTCGACGGTAGCTTGTAAAGCAACATCAAATTAATCGGTAACGACGCCATTACCGATTTAATCAAAATAATCCTCCCACTATACGACAAACTACGACCCTTCCAACCTTGCAAACGATTTTGGAATTTCGTAATTAGAGGGTTCCAACTTGACATAGGAAAAAGTCTCAAACTCAAAGGTACACCAAGATAAACAATCTTAAATTTTTCTACTTTACATCCCAAAATTCCAACCGTATTGACCACTCTACTCTCCTAAACGTTAACTCCAAGAACAGATCTCTTATGAAAATCAATGCTCAATCTCAACATCAACTCAAAGCACTTCAAAATTCGCACAACCATTGGTATTAAAGTTTCATTTACCGGAATAAAACACATAGTGTCATCCGTGAACTAAAGTAACGACACGTCATTTGCATAACCATAAACTTGAAATCCCAGAATCAACACCGATCGAATACTCTCATCAAAAAGCTGTTTGAGCCCTTCGATGGCTAGTTGAAAATAAACAAAGAGATCAGGTCCCCTTGCTTCACTCCTCTCTGCATGCTTATTTGATTACATTGCTGCCCATTTATTATAATAGCAATAGATGAATTCTTTATGCCATCCCATCCATTTCCCATCAAAACCCATCATTCTCAACACCGCGTCAATAAATTCTCAAGAGATACAATTACATGCTTTCTTGAAATCTAATTTAAGAATAACGCACAAATGTCTACTGGCTTGGATAGAGTGAATTACCTCCGTCGCAATAAATGAACAAGGATATTCCTTCCTTTGATGAATGCAAATTGATTTTTCGATATTAACTCCGGAAGGCACGGTTAAAAGTCTTACCGCAAGTACCTTTGAAACAATCCTTTAAATCCCATGCACTAACGGAATCGGTCTAAAATTACTAACCAACGATGACCTCGGAACCTTTGGAATCAACACGGTAAATGAATTTTTTATAGATTTCAGTAGCCCCATACTCGTAAATAACCCATCAAAAGTTTACATCACCAACGGTTTCAGTTTGTTCCCAAATAGTTTGTAGAAGAAGAAATTAAACCCATCCACACCCGGTGCTTTGGCCTCATTACATGATCAGACCGCATCCCACACCTTCTCCTCCGTAAATGACATAATCAACCCCTGATTCAAATTGTTACTGATTTGCTAAAAATCCAAATTCCGAAGAGAAAACGGAATCAATGGTGCAGTAGCAAACAAATTAATGTAGAAACCCGAATTGCAGCCTCAATAATACTCTAATCGATCTCTAAAATGCCATCAATTTCCAATTGTGATATCTGATTCCCTCTAAATCTTGCCGAAGCCACTCGATGGTAAAACTTGGTGTTATTATCCCCTAATAGAGTCCATTTTACCCTTGATTGTTGTTGCCTAATTTTCTCCAAATTTTGTCTATATGTTACCAATCGAGACCGCGCCACATATAGCTTGGATCCACTAGACCCATCAATCGGTCTACTCATTGCCGCTGATGTAAGCTCTAACATAGACGCCTCAAGCAGTTTTATCTTCTTTTCCAAATCTCCAAAAGTCGTTAAGTGCCATAGCTTAATTGATTCACGAAGTTTTCGTAGCTTAAAATCCACATCCTTCGTCACCCACTTCCTACATATCTTCTACCATTTATGTTAGACATGATGTATGCTCTAGAGCCAATTAGGGTGATATGTCTTTATTAGCTATAATGTACAAACCGTTTTGAATTATTAATAATAATCAAAGGCATCTTTGTTACTTATCAGTGCTTTATATTTATTGTATCTCGTTGGTATCATATATGTTTAACAATGTATATGCGCATTGATGAAACAAAGTTCATGACTAATTCATAGTGTAAAAGTACAAGGATATATGTGGAGTGAGAACTACACATACGTGTTACTATGAATAGTCTAAATATCCCTAGTCGTATTTTCATTAAGACTGGACATTAATGGAGCGGATAGACTATCATGTGTAGGCTTACTCCTTAGATTAGTTCCAAGCAGCCGATCTCACGAGCTGAAGGTGGTACCTCGAGTTAACACATGAATGTATTCAGGTAATACATTGGAGACCGCCATAAGACAGACACTCAGAATTAACTATATCAATGTGTTTGTGTTATGTCTTATTACAGTAGCAGTATGAGTATCCTCAGACCTAAGATACTAGTTACCTGATGTAGGAGTTGTTATACTTTGGGTTATACTTACTCGTACCCTGGTGATCAAGATGATACGGGTGATTACGGGTATAACAATGATCATATGTTGGTAAGTTGTGTAGTGAAGATGAGATCCATCACTTCTGATATAGTAATATAATGGAGATGTACCTTAGGGCCCCTTGTTGAAGTAACACACTCATAAACCTTTGATCAGAGTATACGATTGATAGAATGAATTTTCTAATTAATCAAGATACAAAATGGCTGAGTGATGTTCTTCATGAACAAGTCTAATTCTAGGATAGCTACGACTATTGCATGAGCTGACACTTAATTCGAGCTCAATAAAATGGATGGTACTTAACTTAATTGAAGGAGTTTATTGTACTAGTCACTACTGCAAAACTAAATCAAGTCACAGGCACGTGACGTTCAAAAGTATGGAGGGATCATACGCCTTTTTTAGAAAGCCCATTTGATTGTCTAGAGTTATCGGGTTCTATAACGGTATGGAACACTGAGCCTAAAGGTTCTCAGATGGAGAGATAAGTTTTTGTTAACCTCTAGCGGCTCTATACTTTGGGATCCTATGAGGTCACACACTTTGGGTCTTTATCCGACCATGTAAAGAACCTATGGACTGGTCTGTACCGAAAATACAAGTCATGAAATCAGTGAGAAGAATTATTTTCCCCAATGAAATAGCAACGGCTGTCCACCAACACTCACCATCCCCCGTCATAACCTCCTCAACTCCACCAGCTACCCTGCTCCTTGATTCAGGCACCCCGCTTTCCTCAGATTACACGCGTCATGGTGTTTACTTTCAATCCCCAAGCCTCCCCCACCCACAACCTCCATCTCTCACTAATTAAATACACATGTTCTTCTGAATCAACCCTGATCGACGATGAAGACTCCGAGCTAGCTGAACTCAACGAGGCCCTCTCACAATGGGAGCAACCCACGCCTTACCGAAATTCCGCCACCACATCCACTCCCATAGTTCGAATGGTAAGTTTAAACTTCTTTCCCATCGTTCCCACACGGGCCGAAATAAGACACTATACCACATCCAACCTATCAGGATAATTGAAGTCGCTATCAATCGCAATAACTCTCCCAAAATTCACCACCAATTTTCTAACTAACAATTCACAAATTAACATTGGTGGAATATCGATCAAATCAAGATACATTAAACATTTCGAAGAAGAGAAATCATTCATCATGTGCGATACTTCTGATATGATATGCGCCAACACCTGCCAATATTCCTCAACAAACTCTCTCATTAATTCTATCGAGGTAAATCCTAAGATAACCCAATCCACCCCCATTAGTGCTGCAATATCAACGTCAAAACCCCTCTCCCTCCCCTTGCTATAAATTTCACGTACATGCGCAATATTCCAAAGTTTAACCATGAATGTACGTAACTTCCAATTAACAACCTCAACTATAAAGTTCGATTCCACAGAACCCCCAACATTCTTTATCTTAGGTTCCACCTCCCCCCGCTTCCCGTTACCAGCTTATCCCCCACTTCCAACCACCTTCTTTCCCGCATCCCTGTCAACCACATTTGTGAAAGTTCTCAATCCCCTCATGGATGCTTGAAAAACTCTCTCAACTCTTGGCTTGTTCTCTCTCTTACAATCAGTTCTAGGTAATATCGCTGTTTCGAATACCGTGCAATCGACGTATGAAGCTTAATCACCCCAATCAAAATAGAATTCATTCTATATAAAGCCTCCTTAACTGATGAAGGCTTAGAAAGTGTTAAAAATCCAAAATTAGAATTCCTCCAGTTCCTCTTTCTCGCAACATAGACGTTCCCAAAGACACCAATCCTTTTGAATACACGCTTCAGTTCCACCTTTTGTGTGACGATCATCAGCAAACGGCCTGCTCGATCGATCCTTGTTCAACCCCGAGAAATTCCGACCGGAATAAGTGTCTTAACGGAATGATCCTTGACTCGGCTACTGCGCCTAGGGTTTACATAGGGCAGCAACACCAAATATCAAATGTCTCTGAAAGGAGTTGATGTAGACTAGGCTTTCAAAATGAAAGCCCTCCAAGATCATGTGCATGAACCCCTCTCGAATCAGGACCGGTGCTAGCTGAAGAAGACGAAGAAAAAGCCAAAGAAAAAGTCCAAGAAATTCAATTCCTTTTACACTCATAAATGGAGTAGGCAAGATTTCACATAATACTGTCACATTTTTAGGTAGTTGGGTAGTCCTAGACGTTTGACTAATTTAGGCGGGGTTAGATGGTTCTAGGCTGTCCGCCTGCGCACCTAAGTGGGTATCTTTTTTAAAAAAAAATCAGCCTAGACCACTAGCTATCTATGCAGGATTTTTCATTAATTGCAAAATTTTAATTGAATTAAATATTTGAATATATTAATAAATATTAATAAATGGAAAAATACAAATCCGCATAGGCCTTGAATAATCCTTGCATATGCCCCAATACGCCTAGCGCCTAATGCTGTTAAAACATTGCTTTAGAGTTTTTTTTTTTTGGGTTTCAACAATGATCCTTGGTCAATTAACAATGTGTATGGAGCAAACTACGTTGAATTGGTTACCCACTTAATCAGGCCTTTGCAGTACCTGAGTCCATATTAATCGATCAATGAATAAGATTACCGATCCTAAAGAAAAAAAAAAGCGAATACTTACTAAGAAACACAAATGAAGTGTTATTAACATACATTTTGGAAGTAAGATAAAATTATTAACATAAATTGTGTTATCTTTCAATGGATCATTCAAAGTATAATTATAAGGATTTTGACAGATATATAATATTTTTTAAATCGAAAATCAAACGGAAATAAAGTAAATTTCAAAATAGAGATTCCTCCAACAAAGTCGAGACAAAAAGAACAAACGTTAAGCTTATGCAATGTGAAAATGAGGTTGACAATTGCAAAATGGTAAAAATCAGTTTTCCCTCATTAAGTTACATTTTGTCTCTTGTATTTAATTCTCAACCATCTATTAAATTCAACTCTCTTTTATCATCTGTCAGCATCTGTTACATTATTAAGTTACAACTCTTTTTTAATTTGTTTCAATTTACAAAAGAAGTCATGTTATTTGACATATTTAAGAGACTTTCGTGTCTCGCTTGTGATGAATGTTTTTGAAAGACTAAATAATATGATGCGCAGAAGTGACATTTTACACAAATTTTGCGACATGTGCCAATGAGTAGAAGGTGGTATGCACACAGTAGATCACTAGACGAAATTTTTATGAAATCAAAATGTCTAGTTTCATTTTTTTTTTATACAGGATTAAGTCTTTTATTTTATGAAAGAGATTTTCAACACAAATTTCGATAATTGCGCTAGGGTGACCTAAAAATTGTTACACATTGTAGACTTCACAATGGTGGACGTTTCAAAATGTGTATTAACTTACTTTTTCCAAGTTAAATTGCCATGATATCTACAAATTTCTCCTATATGAATTCCCTTGTAATTTGTTATTCAAGCTATTAGTACGTATCCTAACATTTTTCGTTTCTTATTGGAATTACTTTACTATATATATATATATATATATATATATATATATATCCCTTATAATATTTTTTATAGAGCAGAAAAAAAGTCTGTCAATTCTTTGACTTTGTACTACACTTTATCACTAACACTAAATTCATAGGAATATAAATTAAATTCAAAACCCTATATATGATGCTTTTATGTAGTGTACGAAAACCAAATAGTTTCCAAATTGAGAACATAGTTTTTCTATCTTTCATGGCAACCAAAAACCAAACTATGGCTATTTTCTTCTTTCTGTTTCTTGCTTTGTTTTTATTGAGCTGTGGAGTCAATAAGCCTAACAATGGTATCAACCATTTTTGTCCTACAATGAATTTCAATGTACTTCCCAAAAGAGTTCCTGTTCCGCCTTCCAGTCCATCCAAGAGACACAACAAGCTACCCAATTGTAATATTCTGGCTAAAAACACCCGTAAAGTTCATCCATGACTCTGCCTAGATGATTGATGGATTTAGAGAAAGGTTAAAAATAGTAAGATCTCTATTATGTAATTTATGGATCAGAATAATCATCTATTAATAAAATAAAACTTATGTGTGAGTGTGTATATATATATATATATATATATATATATATATATATATATATATATATATATATA
>CATIWQ010163831.1:0-14420 GCA_949673415.1 Euphorbia schlechtendalii | reverse complement strand
TGAGGTAATGTTTTCGGTTTTAGGTTTTTTCAAAGCTCATGTTGTCTGTTTAGTTTATTCCTCATAGTTGGATGCTTCTCTTATTTCTTTGGTCTAAGAGTATGAAGGTTATTGAGGTTAGCTTGTGATTTTTTAAAATTTTCCTAAGTACTGTATGATTATTATAGATTTTTCTCATGTTATTCTTATAGATTTTTCTTAAGCATGTTTATTGCTCATAAGTTTAGTTTGGTTCTCACGTATTGTAGCAACTTTCAATTTACAGTTTATTGAGTTACTAATTAGCTATTGAAACATTGTATGTTGCTTCATGTGGGATGTTTTACCAATTTATAATGATAATGAATGGCAGGGTTCCCTTCAATCCAAAATTAAAACGAATTAATATAAATATAGAAAAAAGAATAAAAAAGGAGTAATGGGGACGGTTCTTTATTAAGAACTGACCCAATTAAGGAGTAATGCGGACCTGTGTTACTCTTTGAGGAACAGTCCATTGACAACATTAAGAGAACCGTCCGCAATGCTCCCTATTCCGGATGATTTAGAACCGTCTGCAATATTGCCCGATCAATCGCGTTGCGGCTCATGCGGACGATTCAAAACTGTCCGAAAAAGCCAAAAATAACCGTCCGCAAAAACCTATTATGCAATAGTGATGGTAGGAACATGAAAATCAAAGAAAACAGAATCAGATAACAACATAGTAGGAAGTAAAAAATGACAACTCTAAAAATATTATTGTAGTTACCTGATAGATAACTGATTAGATGAGCACTATCCAGTAGCTAAACATGACAGGAGTACTATCTGGTAGGAACATGAACTTGAAAATCAAACAAAACAGAATCAGATAACTATTTGGTAGGAACATGGTAGGAAGTAAAAAATGACAACTCTAGAAATATTACGGTAGTTTCCTGGTAGATAACATGGTAGGATGTAAAAAATGATATCTCTGGAAATAATATTGTAGTTTCCTGTTAGATAATTGATGAAAAGAACACTATCTAGTAGCTAAACATGATAGAAGTACTATCTGGTAGGAACATGAACTTGAAAATCAAACAAAACAGAAATAGATAACAACATGATAGGAACATAGTAGCTACGTGGTAGCTACTAGTTTTACACCAAAATCGGATGGTTGGAAAAAAATTTCGAAAAAGTATATCACAATGGATGACGTTTCGAAGATAAAAATGTGATGAATAAAAAATTCTAAATCAACATGTCAAAAAAATAAACGGTTCAAGAGATAATGACATAATCAAATGAGAAAATTAAAAAAAACATGACATTATCTGTGACATCATTAGTTGATAATTAAATATGGAACCTGCAAGTCAAAAAAAGCAAACTTTAAATGGTTATGAAATACAAAAAAAAAAATAAATTAGAAGGTAAATTAGTAAATGATTTACTCAAAAAGAGATTTATAATAATTTTCAGTTTCTTTTCAATCTTTTATTGTCTCAAGCTGAAGATTAGGTTCATATTACTAACCCTGTTTCTTTTTCTTTTTTTTTTCAATCTTTAGCTTTGTCAAATTTTAATAACTTTGGAATTCTATGTTATCATAAATTTGTAGAATTACTATTGTTCTTGTAATTTAACTGCAAAAGAGACTGACTAAATTTAATTCTTGTTATCACATTGTTTTAATATAACTCAAAAATATTATATTTGAAAAAACAAGTTATATTCAAATTAATTACGTCTTCCAATAATTAGTTGAACTTTTTGTTTGTTTCTATGCATTCTTGTACTTTTTATTACGTTATGGCTTGTTCTTTTATTTTTTATTAACGAAGAAGAGGAGACAATTTCGATGAAACAGTAATGCCATGGTTTGTTTTTAATTTGATAACTCTTCTTAAATACGTTTCACACTTTCACGATTCAACATTTCTCACTCTGTCTTGTTTTAATTTATTCTCTTTTACTCAATATCTCATTTCATGGAATTATTTCTTATTTTAGTTTAAAATAGTTCATTAATTTGTTTCTTGGCATTGGATTTGGAATAGAAGAGGTTCATTTGAGTATTCAATGATCTTGAAAGAATGACTGCTTAAGGCTGGTTACACTACGCCATAGATGGTCTATCGCAACAATGAAAAAATGTTGCTTAAAGTGGCAAAAGTGTTGCGAAAGCACTTGTTGCAACACTTTTCTATGAAAAAAGTCGTTGGTGATGCTTCCCTTGCGAATCGCAACACTTTTTCTTTTTTTCGCAACACTAAGAAATGTGTTGCGACAAGTGACTTTTAGCAACACTTTTTTAGTACTTGCAACACCTTCTATTGTGTTACAACAAATACCCGTCGCCGTCAACGTTAACGTCCTTTAATTTTTTTCGTAACACTTTTTTGTTTTTTCGCAACACTTTTCTTATAACACTTTTAACATATTTGCAACACTATGTCCAATTTTCGCAACACTTTTTTAAAAACACTTATGTCGCATTTGAAACATTTTTTACGCTTATTGCAACACATTTGTAAAACACTTAATTTATGTCGTAATTCAAAAAAATTAAAATTCATTTTAATATAATTCATAATGTTTAATTGTATACAAATTCAAACGAGAAAAAAAATACATAACACTGTACAAACTAAAAATAACGCTACTAAAAGTATATATGTTTATAATTTACAGAATGGCTGCTGACTTCACTATCCGAGCTGGTGTTCACAGAAATGCAACCGAAAAAGTTAAGGGTATCTCACAAACGATCATAAACCATTGCATCAGATCCATGAGTTTGCACCTATAAAAAATGTATGAGCAGAATTTGAATTAATAACTTATTATTCTACCTTAAGCAAACATTGTCAAATAGACTAAAAGTAGTCCATGACTTGTCTTTTCTTGAGCATTCAATAACCAATATGAGTATATAGCAAAGTACATGAACTAGGAAAAAGGGTATAAAACTCAAAAAAAAGTACACTAAACAAGTTAAAGCATAAGTGGAAAATGGAAAAAAGGAAGTAAGAACAAATGTTACAAACCTGTTTGTTTAATAGGGTATTTTCCCTTCTAAATCAGCTTAAAGACTCCATCAAATTACTAACAGAAACAAACAAAGGATAGAATACAACAAACCCAAGAGCACCCATATATATACATAAAAATAACAGACAAAGAAGTGTTTACATTAAATACATCATCACACAACCTAAATCGGTCATCATTAATCATCAGCGCTAGGCTCTATGTAATCAATGTATCATATCTACGTGCTTGCTCAGCTCCTCTTGTTTCCTCAGCCTCAGCCTCTTGCTTTCTCTCACCAGCTACAATAGTAACTATGTTAGTTATTACATAAACCTGAATTTTCGTAAATTCATGAAATATCACTATCCTTGTCTAATAAGTATGTACTCACATGTCAAATACAAAATCTGATATCTCAGTAGCATTTGATAGCTCTAAAAGGCGAAAGAGGCCAACTGCAAAGAAACGGTTGTAACATTACTACCAGCTGCATTTATCACTTACAAATTTTTTTATCACTATGGCAATAGCTTCTTCAGATGCTCGCTTGCACTCCTAGAATGATGAAGCCTATGTGACACAAGTTCCGATCTGATTTCGATGACCAACTTCAGTTCATCAAGAACCTAAAGAAGTTCATTTCAATAAGATAATAAGTGTTAAGATGTATTGTTAGAATAAAAGCTTGAAAAGGTGACATGGCGCAGATGATTATCACCTAGTTAGTGAGTTCCTCTATTTCCTCTTCTGCCTCATTTTTGTCCAAGGTCTCATCAATAGACTCTGATATCATCTCAATCTGAAACAAAAAAAAAAGATAACGTGGATTACCTTTTGAATGTTGAAGTGCTTACTTCATTTTAGAACTTATCACATAGTTTAGAACTAGTCACATATGTACGAGAAATTTAGTAAGCACGCAGGATATAATGCACTACAAGAAGAAAAATTAATTAGTACCGTCATGTCCATTTGTGCAGATTGCTTCTGGAATTCCTTAATTACTTCAACTTGTTTTGCAGGAGCCATTTGCTGAAAAACAAAACAAAAAGCTATTAATATTATATAGCCTGTGTGAGAAGCAAGTAAAAGTTGAGAAAATAAGACCAATGAGCTTGAGAAATAATATAATATCAACTAAGAAAAGATTTCAAATTGGACACACAAACCAACAGCCAAAAGAAACAATCTATCTTCTTTCTCGATCTGTTCCTTGATCCAAAAGTACGTAATTCTCAGCCCATCCTGCAACATAAAGGAGAGTCGTCATCATCATCATCATCAAATGAAGTTTCACATATCAAAAAATTAACCTATCTGAAGTCTTTCTTCGATTTCTCGAGGTTTTTTCACCTTTAGCCTCATGGTAGGGGTGTTAGATTTTGATTACAAAATCTGTCATGATATCTTTTTAATTTAATTAGTTTATTTAGATGATAATTATGTGATAAAGTTTAGATTACAATTTGAATTTAAATTGATATTTTATCACGTTGTTATCTTGTAAGCCTATAAAAAGGCATTGAACTTTTATAATAAAATGTGTCCAGTGAACTCATGAATTGTAAGTTTGAGTTCAGTCTCATTAAAAAGCCAACAGTGGTATCAGAGCTTAAATGATCTTAAGGGTTTGTGAGATGGGTCACCAAATGTGTTTGTGATAGAAAAAACGAAATGATACTAGCACAAGGAGAAGTGTTAGTAGTATATATGCAAGATTGAGAAACACAACTCATGAAGTTAAAATTTGAGTTGGATGCTCATCAAAAAGTGTATCAAAAGGAATTTGGAGACATGTACTTCAAAAGTTCGATGGTGACAAAGTGCATCATCAAGGTTCGATGATAGAAGAGTACATCATCAAAGACAATAAGCAGATTTTGAATCAAGACGGAGTGTTAGATTTTGATTACAAAATCTGTCATGATATCTTTTTAATTTAATTAGTTTGTTTAAATGATAATTATGTGATAAAGTTTAGATTACAATTTGAATTTAAATTGATATTTTGTCACGTTGTTATCTTGTAAGCCTATAAAAAGGCATTGAACTTTTATAATAAAGTGTGTCCAGTGAACTCATGAATTGTAAGTTTGAGTTCAGTCTCATTAAAAAGCCAACAAGGGGCCCATCCAAGCTTCTCCTTGCTGAGAGTGTTGTCCGAGTTTCGGCCACGAACACCTTCAGGGCCCGAAATGTGTTGGATCGGTAACTCCCTTTCCTCGAAGCTTAGAACGATGTCGGCCATCTCATTCATGCTAACCATTTCATCGCTCCCGATGTTCACTGGCTCCTTGAAGTCCAATTTGGTCAACCTGTGACATAAAATTTTTTAGTCAGAGTTAAGTCAACTTTGCGATTCATCACTTCCGTGTCTATATAGATTAAGTGCTTACCTAAGCACGCCTTCAACACATTCATCGATAAATGTGAAAGATCGGGTTTGAAGCCCGTCTCCCCATATTTCAAAATTATCAACTTAAGTGAGAGCCTTTCTGCAAAATGCAGCCGGTGCCTTTTCCCTGCCACCTGTCGTTGTTGAGTAAGAAATCACAATATAAGCATAGTTTCTGAAATAGTTGCCCAAATTTAGATACTATTGAACAATAAAGATCGCACCTTTCCATGTTCCAAAAGGACCATATATGTTATTTAGTAACTAATCACAATATAAGAATAATTTCTCAAATAGTTACCCACATTTAGATACTATTGAACAATAAAGATCACACCTTTCCATGTTCCAAAAGGACCATATATGTTATGGAACCTTCCGATACGGCATTCGATTCCAAAATCTTTGGTGTAGTGCTTGCACAACTCTTTAGTAGCCAGTTTCTCCAACCCATAAGCTTCTTGGGGCTAAATGTAATGTTAAGGAGAAATTAATGAAAATCACGGTAATTTATCGGTTTTACTAAGGAAATTAATCACTAAAGAAAGACAAACCTTAGCAGGCCAGGCATCAGACTCCTTCAAGATCACGTTAGTCTCCAACTGCTTGAATTCAGGATAAATACAAGCACTAGAGGCATAAAAGAACCTGCAAAAACAAATTCATCACAAATTCAAAAACCAAAATAAAAAAAAATTTGAGTCACAAATACAACATATGATAACTTGCCTCTTAACTCCACTGATCCTAGCAGCCTCAAGCATGTTAAAGCTGATCATAGTGTTGTTATACATAATAACGGAGTGATTCGATTGGATGAAACCCATCCCGCCCATGTCAGCGGCAAGTTTAAACACATGGTCAACGTCCTTGGTGACCTTCAAACAATTATCCATGACCTTGAGATCTACAAGTTGGAATTCATGACAGAACATGTCTTCAGTTATGTGTTCATTCTTCTTCCAGTCAGAAGCAATGGTATAATGGCCTTCGGATTTCAAATAGCGCGCAATGTGAGAGGCAATGAAACCATCGGCACCGGTGATGGAAATTCAGAGCTTTTCCAATGGCCAGTAAGGTTCCCTTTTGAGGTTCTCGTAGGTGTAAGCACCATAGGCGGTTGCATCTAGGCTTCCCATACTGGATAAATTGAATTTCAAAAAATTCATCACAACTATTGTATATTGAGAATCAGAAGTTTCCCAATTGAGTTAATCACATAATTACAACTTTATCATACAATGTTTTAGAATCAAAAGCAAATCCTCTAGTGAAAATTATATGATTACTCAAGTTCAATAACCCAATACTGAATATACTTAATATTCATGTAACATAACAAATTAGGTTCAACATAGGATTTAAAGGAATCAATCCCATCTGAATTTCCCAATAGAACAACAGTCAACAGGTACTATTTATAAAGACGATAAGGTATCTCAGTAAATTATACTGATAAAAAGTTCACTTTAGTGCTGAATAATTGAAAAGAGAGCAATATGAAAATCATCCATCTCACGAATTTCACCAAGAAGGCGAATTTAGGTCAGAAATTCGTTAAAAAAATAAGAATTGAGAAATTAACACTGATAGTAAAGTGGAAATCGCATGTTCAAGAAAAACAAACAGACAACAAAATTAAGAAAACCAAAGGAAACAAAGAATCCAAGAGGGTCAAACAATCATCCCTTTCACGTTTCTAGCTCTAAATCATGAGTGACACAAAAACTAAAAAAAGACAAAAACCTAGAAGGAAGAGAGCAGAACAACTAAAACCATCGATAGAATTGTACCTGTAGATGATAGATGGTGCAGTAGCAGAAAGGAATAATCGCGGTGAAGCAAGCTGGCAAAAGGAACGACGAAGAGAGCTGAAGAAGAAGAGAGATGAGAGAGACGAAGCGATTCTTGAGAAGTAAATTGAATTTACGAGGATACTATAATTTTTCTTCTAAGCAAGTTGTACATAATGCTCTAAAATTGCAATTAAAGATGTACCATTGAGCTTTATTTCAATAAATTTTTTATTTTTTAATTAATTTTTTCCTCCAATTAACTGGCGGGAAATTTTCCACCAATAAATTTTTCATTGTTTACGATGTTTTTCGTAACAGTTAGATCAAAAGTGTTGTGATGAAAGTGTATTTGATCAACAAAAATATTTATTGCAACATTTTTGGAACACTTTTTAATATGTGTTTCAAAAAATCATTTTTTCCTTAAAAAATCGCAACACTTCAATGTAACACTAACCATTCTGGTTGTGACAGGCCATCCATGATGTAGTGTTACAGGTTCTATGTAGTTTGATTCTCCTGTTTTTGGTTTTCGAATGCGGTATGATTATGATTATGTTTTCTAATAGATGTCTTGTCTTGCACTTTCATTTTGGGCAGGAGAAATAAAATGGTTCGGTGTTTAGCATTACAAAATTAATAAAATTTCCCCGAAGATGCCAAAACCTGCCATCTGAAGCTACATCTCTGTTTTCTCTCTTTGTTTTCCCATAGCAAACAACAAAATAATATCGGTTATTTTCCAAGTGCATTCATGTTATGAGAGGTTATTCAGGATTCGAAGAAGAATAAGGAGACGGTTTTAATCAAACCTATTGTCTCAAGAATTGAACCAAAATTCAAGCGGCAAAGTTGCGAATGTCAAGATTTATTTTCTTTTCGTTTCTCTTGTTCTGGCTTAACTCCATTTTTTATTTATGGGCATTAATATATGTTGCAAATTGAAGTATATAAAAATGGTTATTTTTTTATTTGCCATATTTTTTCATAAAATTTAAGTTCTACAAATCTTTACTTTTGCAAAACTCAATAATAAGAATCTTATTATTTCTTTTACATGAAAAGTAAAAACATTTTTTTATTTTATCATTTTTTCAAGTTGACTTTGTCAACTCTTATAACTACATTCTTTTTCTTCATTACTTTGAATTTTGCAACTTCAAACATCTATATCTCACAAACCGTTGATTTTTCCGAATCGATGCTTTGAAATATTTTGATCGTCTTAATTTTATCTTTAAAATGAAATACATTTTGATTTTTTCGAAAAATAAAATAATGTTTCGCAATCTTATACCGTGTATAATTGTGCTATAATGCCATTTTTTACTGTTTTTTCATGAAAGCGTTACACATGGTATAAAGTTGTATAATGAATTTATATAGATTTTTTCTCCTTTATGTTCATAACAATACTGATTTCCCGATAAAATCATGGCATGAAGACCTTAAGCCTAATATAAAAGCTCTTATACATGGTATAATAATGGTTATGTTTACAACAAAACTCACTTTCTAGTAAAAAAAAAATTTATCGTAGTCTATAATATCTGTATAATACTCGTTTTTACTGTTTTTCATGAAATCGTTATATATGATATAAGTGTGGTATAATATATTCTATATAATCTTTTTAAAAATACATTATACCACTCTTATACATTGTATAACGCCTTTATGAAAAATTATTATTTTTATTATACAACTATTATACTATGTATAAGATTGCGATAAATTTTTTATTTTTACGAAAAATTTAAAATGTATATCATTTTAAAAATAAAATTAATATGAACAAAATATTTCAAAGCATCGATTTAAAAAATTAACGATTTATAAGATATGGAGGTTTGAAGTTGTGAAATTCAAATTAAATAGAAGAGAGGAAGTGGTTAAAAAGAAAAAAAATATAATAAAATGGTAAAATGAATATTAATTCTCCATTATTGTAAAATAAATAAAGTCTAAATTTTTTTGATACATTGTTAAATTACCCATGTAAAAAAGGAAAAAAAACTGGGGATTTATTTATTTTTACAATATTTAATAAAAGAAAATCTATAATTTTAAAAGAAATCCACAATTGAACGTGAAAACGTAAAAGAATCTTTACGATCTCGATCTCGATCTCATTGACATGCCCTCCATTGAAGGATGTTTCCTGTTGCAGGTTTAATCATCGTATCCAGTTCCCCTGAAATTAATGGCTTCATCTTCAACCTTTCTCTCCTCGTGATTACCGTTCTCCTCTATCTATCCATCGAAGGATGCTTCCTCTTGCGCTTCAATCGACACTTCATCAATTTCGTGAAGGATGTGATCAGATTCACCAATTGGCTTCAAGTTTTCAATTATAGAGTTAGAAATCTTCAATACAAGCCGATTCAAAATCAATTGAGTTAGAATTCGGTTGAATTGAGTTTGTTATCATTGACTTCACTTTGTTGAGAGGATATATAATCACAGTATCTAGTTTGATTATGTTATTCTATATCTATATTTGGCATATTAAACATGCGCGACTTTGATTTTAGCTCGGGAATTGACATTAAAGAAAATTGTGAGTAATTTTCTTTGAATCATTATGGGTAATTTGCTTAAGAAAAGCATTTGTCATCACTCGAGAAAAGGACAAAAAATAGATTCATCAATCTTCTATTTCAGGCTTCTACTGAAATTGCTATTTTAATTCTTTCATCACTTTGTCTTACCATGAAAATAATATGATGATTGATAAATGCTTCAAAATCTGGACTATTGGGGAATGTTTCTAAGAAGGCCTCACTCATTAATGGTAAATCATGTACTTTAAACCAGAAAACAAAGTGCCAAAGAAATGGATCAAACTGAAGGTTTCATCTTGTTGGCTTCAAGGAGTGGGTATCACTTTAGTGTTAAGGATAAAGCCTGGATTAGAGCAATTATTAACAAATTTGTGACAAATCCACAACCAAATCTTGAATATTAATTCATTTACTATGTAAAGGTTGCTGATATAAATCAGAATTTCATAATAGGTTGAGGGACTATTTGCTAAAACTATTTCATCCAACTCCAAGTACTGAGGTAGTGTTTGGAACCAATTCTTTACAAGAAAAAATTGAATTCCTTCGATAGAATTCAATTCAAAAGATTTTCATTTTTGAATTCAGTTCATGTACTAAGGTTTCTCCATACCTTCGTGTGTATCTTGCTTTTCATTTTTTTTCTCAGTTATTTGCTAGAGATCTAAACGATCTCATTTTATTCGTCATCTCATGTTTGTAAAACCATATATACGCTCACAACATGTTCGATGAAATGATTGACTTGAAATAAATGCATTATACCACTCTTATAAAAAGTATAATGTCTTTATTTCAAGTCAATCATTTCATCGAATATGTGATACCACTCTTACACAAGGTATAAGACCTTCATGTCAAAAGGTTTGTAAAGCCATGTATACACCCATAACATGTTTGATGAAATAATTGACTTGTTAAAAAAGTCTTATACCACTCTTATACAAGATATAATGCATTTGTTTCAAATTAAGCATTTCATCGAACATGTGATATCACTCTTATACAAGGAATAAGACTTTCATGTCATGGTTTTTTAATGAAAAGTGAGTACGGTTGTAAACATAATGTTTCGCAATCTTATACAGTGTATAAGTATGGCATAATGCCATTTTTTATTGTCTTTTCATGAAGACGTTATACATGGTATGAAGTTGTATAATGTATTTACATAGTCGTTTTTTCTCCTGTTATGTTCATAATAGTAACGATTTTCCCAATAAAAATAATGGCATGAAGACTTTAAAACTGGTATGAAAGTTCTTATATATGGTACAATAGTGGTTATGTTTATAACAAAACTCACTTTCTAGTAAAAAAATATAATTTATTATAGTCTTATATATAGTATAATAGTTGTATAACACTCGTTTTTACTACTTTTTTCATAAAGGCATTATACATGATAAAAAAGTGATATAATGTATTTTATATAATTTTTTTAATATACTTTATAATACTCATATACACTGTATAACACCTTTATGAAATTCTTTTTATTATACAACTATATGTATAAGGTTGCAATAAAAATTTTATATTTTTTTCGAAAAATTTAAAGTGTATGCCGTTTTAAATATAAAATTAAGACAAATAAAATATTTCAAAGCGTCAATTCAAAAAAATCAAAGGTTCGTGAGATATGGAGGTTTGAAGTTACGAAATTCAAATTAAATAGGAAAGAGAAGGTAATTAAAAAGGGAAGACAAAGTCAACATAAAACGTAAAAGCAAAAAAAGAATCTAATAAAATAGCAAAGTGAATATTAATTTTTCATTGTTGTAAAAACAATAAAATCTAACTTTTTTGGATATATTATTTAATTACCCAAAAAACTATGCATTTTTTCTGATCATTGAGAAAATGTCTATAATGTAGTATATGTTTAGGAAAATCTGACAATGTTGCAGTGTTTGTTGAATGCCCAAATTGAACCTAGCAAGTGTACTAGATCGTGTTTAGTAGTACGAGGCAAGACCAAGTGTCATTTCCACGAGGAGCAAGGAAAGTAATTAATTTTATAAGCAATTTAGTAGGTTAGAAGCTTTCAATATGAGAGAAAAATAATTAAAAGAAAGGATGCTGTAAAGTAAAGGAAACAGAAGCAAGGTTGCCGCAGTATGCAGAAACAAAATGTAAGATTATTGTAAAATTACAAAAATAAAGACACAATCTTTACTAGGCCATTAAGCGATGCTCATGGTGCTTCCTCTCATTTATTCCAACATGTATAAGTGCATAGACCTAAAGTATCTTACCTGCTTTCCATGTAACAAAATGCGGCATACCATCTTGCCACTTAATACTTTAAGGTTTTCACCCTGGGAGTTATCCACTTACGGACTAGACCTTAAGCATTAAGCTCAAGTAAGCCTCTGGAATAAATCCCAGAACCTTTAGCAAAAGTTTAGTATCCTCTCGGTGTGTGTAAACTTAGGTGATTATTAAGAGGCTTAAGGTTGCTTGTCATTACCTATTAGTTCCTAGCTTCCCAATCTAGCATAGGCTAGCTAGACCTGTGAATCATTAAAAATAATAATAACTAGTCTGTTAACAGAGTCAAGTATAACCAGGTGCGTGCATACCACACAAAGTCCCCAGGCGGACCGTATCCGCTTGGGGCAAGGAAAGGCACTACGATAAGGCTAGGAATGTTTCTGCCGATCCAAGCGGATCCCATCCGCCCCAAATATAAGGACCTGGTAATCATCCAGGAAGATCATATCTGCCCCAAATTTGGAAGAGACCAAGTCTTCCCTTATTTCAGAGAAGTGTCCAGGAGGCCACCAAGCTAAGTCAGCTTGTCCGCCTGGACCGACCCTGACGCCTTGTGGGCAAAGAGTCCAATTAAGATTCAAAATCTACAAAGAGACCTCCATAATTGGAATTCTCACTTTAGATAAACCTTATCATATCAACAGGATAAAGATCCATTCAAACTCGAACTCTGGTTGATTCACACTTTGGATCAGACTAGGGGACATTCAAGGAATATAAAAGGACCCTTTGGGTCACCACACAAAGGTACGTATTATAAAACACTAAAAACTCTCTACCTCCTCTCTTAAATCCAATCTAACTTAAGCATCAGAGAGGCTACGCCGGTCACACGGGTAGTCCCCCATAGCGACGGTTGTTGTTTTGTAGGAACCTTCAAACCACAACAAAGAGGAGCATTGGAGTCTACTTAAGTAAGCAAGTTAGAGCATGGAACCCCGTTCCAGGCTAATTTAACATTGGTGCAGTGAGCGTGGACTATCTTTACTTGCTCAAGTGAGAATTTCAGTTCACACAAACATTCTGATAATCGAAAAATTTCAGTTCCTAGTTAAATCTCAAATGGCTCACAACGGAATAAGCAATCATCCCCCAACCACAGGGATAATTGTCAAGGGGACACCACCGCCTAAGACTGGCGACCGCCCCCATGGTGATGGACTCGTCGGAGGAGATAACCCTCTACTTCAATTACAACAAAAATACAAAATCACCACGGAAGAGATTGAGGTATATCGGAAATAAGTTACCGAAACATACATCTCTTCTAGCGTGATGTATGGTGATATGAGCAAAGCTGGTTTGGTCATATCTAGGTGGGACACAATACCGCCTCGTAACTTGATCGATGATTTTGACAGTGTGTCACAAGGGCATATCTACAACATCACCCAGCCAACTTTCATGCCCGTCATCCCTCGCATGAATCCCCAGATCGCTTCCACCACATTCTCGTCAGCCTTGGATACCATAACCACGCAGTCCGTGGGACTGAACTTGGTCGAATAGTCAACTCAATTATCATTACTCTAGGGACTAGTATCTGCAATGAAAGATGGTCAGATTCCGCCTAGAGACAAAGTGCCAACGATGGCTGCCATCCAAGGGTTAGGAACAGGCATGCAACCTGAACCGATCCCAAAAACAAAAAGTAGAAAGAAAACCGCTTAAAACATCAAGGTGGCACAAAATGAATAAGACCTAAAAAATCATAAAGTGGTGAACATAAGGCCATCGAGGAGGCTCAAAATGCATAAGATTTAAAAATCATAAAGTGGCGAACATAAGGCCATCAAGGCAGCACAAAATGCATAAGACCTAAAAAATCATAAAGTGGTGAACATAAGGCCATCTAGGCAGCTCAAAATGCATAAGACCTAAAAATCATAGTGGCGAAGATAACGCCATCGAGGCTGCTCAAAATGCATAAGACCTAAAAATCATAAAGTGGCGAACATAAGGCCATCGAGGCGACTCAAAATGCATAAGACCTGAAAAATTATAGTGGCAAACATAAGGCCATTGAGGCGGCTCAAAATGATTAAAACCTAAAAAATCATAAAGTGGCGAACATAAGGCCATCGAGGCGGCTCAAAATACATAAGACCTAAAAAATCATAATGGCGAACATAAAGCCATCGAGGAGGCTCAAAACGCATAAGACCTAAAAATCATAAAGTGGCGAACATAAGGCCATCGAGGTGGCTCAAAATGCATAAGACCTAAAAATCATAAAGTAGCGAACATAAGGCCATCGAGGCGGCTCAAAATGTATATAAAAATCATAGTGGCGAACATAAGGCCATCGAGGCGGCTTAAAATGCGTAAGACCTAATAAATCATAAAGTGACGAACATAAGGCCATCAAGGCGGTTCAAAATG